>JAVDPK010023563.1:0-22014 GCA_034780415.1 Cichlasoma orientale
ACACACACACACACACACACACACACACACACACACACACACACACACACACACACACACACACACACACAGAAAGATGGGTACTTATCATGTACACAAATATGACTGTAATGATACACATGTCTACAGCCAGACTACTACACATACACACATCCATACACAAATGTGTATGAATGTGAGACACACACACACACATACACACACACATCTTCAAGCACACATGGGGACGGGGACATACGGCCAACAAAAAGATATCACAATAGCATATTTCCAATAGTCTGCCTGTTCTGTTAAACAATGACATCTGAAAGGAGAAGAAAAAAAGAGAAAACCCCCAAAACAAACAAGCAAAAAAACTAAACAAACAAAAAAATCTTATCTTTTCATAAAAGTACACAAAGATACTTTCATCTCAGTTGGTCTCAATACCAGCATGTGATTACATGAAATCAACAAAGCACGCCAAAAAACAAATAGAATCCTTAGTTTTCTTCTTTTTTTGTTTTTTGTTTTTTTTTTGCTGTACAGATTCTTTATACACAGTGCCCCCTATAGGTGAGTCCCTTCCACTGCTGCTCCTGAGAAATAAAATTACATCGGCTCACTATCAGCCCACCCTGCCATCCCATTGGTGGCTTCAGCCCTGTGTTCCGCTTTCTTGATTGGCTGCATCAAACGTGTCCGCACGGAGCAATTGCAGCTCCGTCCCCCTTTCACTCTCACGCCTCTGAGTAGTTAGTCTGTCCATTCATCTTGTCCTTCTTTAGTTTCACACCATCTACCAGCTCAAAGTTATAGTTTTCAAGGGCAGATAAGTTCCTGTCCGTCATGCTGCCCTGTGAGCAAGCGCAGTACAGAACGACACCGCAGATGGCACCCAGGAAGACGCCCAGAGCTGACATGGCGATGATGGTGATGAGGATCGGGTCCAGGGTCTTTAGCATGTTTCCCGGGCTGCCAAGTTGATTGTTTTCTTGTGAGTAGGTGTCCATGGCTGCAAAACACAGAAATATCTTCCAGTTAAAATATTCAAAATGGAAACAGATGAATTCAGATACTCCTGACAGTATCAAATGTAATGTAGAAAAAGTCACTTCACTGGATATGTAAAGAAACTTTAAAATATATCTTTCAAGTAATCCTAAATATATTCCCCGATTGCCCTAAACTCTGCATTGTTAATTTTTTTTAACGAGAGTATGATTATGTTAAGAAACAAAGAGGAAAAAATGATCAATTTGTACCTACAAGAGAGACATGATTTATTTTAATTTTTTTTCTGTTGGAAAGATCTTAAAAAGCTCTTCTGTTGGTTGCTGGGTTACAGAGCTGTCTGGTCATGCCTGATCACTGAATAATAAATATAGTCATTCAGAAATAAATCATTATAATTTTATGAAATTTGGAACTCCTTTTATTCTTTGGTAAAATGTACCTTATATTACATCAGAAACTTAATCAATGCATGTCTATAAAAATAGAAGCAAATAGAAGGTTTAGAGATCATGCTGATGGTTTTTTCATCATCCCCAACTTAAAAAAAAAACAAAACAAAGTAAGTCTGAAGTTCATAATTATTGTATAAATGTTAAATTGACAGCAGTACAGTAATAAATACTCCAACATGCTTCAAAGTACATGGGATCACTCAGTTTCATGAGTTATTTATGTATGTATGTATTTCATGTATTTCTTTGAGCTAAGTAAAACAAACAAACAAAGAAGAGAACACACTAACACAAGAGTGATTCTTATTCTGGCACCAATTTAACGTTTTTCATTACCAATTCCAGTGCCCAATAAGTGCATGCACTTATTTATTGAGCACCAATACATTATGTTCGATACTCACGCATAATGAGGATCTCTGTCGGTGGAGTTGTGGGAGGTTTTGGATCTGGAGTTAAAAAAACAAACACTGGAATGTCTGTGGCGAAGTGCCTAATAAATAAGTGCATGCACTTATTTATCGAGCACAAACACATTATGCTCAATACTTACGCAGGATGAAGATCTCTGTCGGTGGAGATGTAGAAGGTTTTGGATCTGGAGTAAAAAACAAAACAGATTCTGTGTTTGCATACAACGCAGGGCAAGGGCCAGGATTAATCTCTATTGCCAGATACTGGAATTTCATCTCTTTCTCGCTACACTTTTTGTATGATGTTCCCGACAAAAATAAGTATATTGGACAAAAATGAAACTGACTAAAATTTAGAACATCGATTTGTTGCATTTCATGCCTTTATTGGAATATGTGTTAGGTTAGTTTTTCCCCACGAGCAGTGGTTCGTCTTCACCATCCTTGTGTGTCTGATCCAAGGACTTCTCCCGCTATAGGCTCCTAGACTGCATATAAACAGTGGACTGAAAAGCTACTGCGACATCACCCACTGAATAGTGAAGTCTTGTGAAAGTGTAAACTAAGGGTTTTTGTACGGGGTGGATCTGACTAAGAAACCAAGGCATGCTGCAGATTCATAAACATGATCACATATTTGAGCGGGCCGATCCCTTCCCCCGTCCATCATTTCCAATGTTAAGTAGCACTGAAATACACACCTTTGCAGTCCTCAGCGCTGATTCCATCCATGATCTGGATGTTGTCCACAGCTATGTGGCCTAAGCTGCGTCGGTCTGCGACGCCTTCCACCACCACCTGCAAATAACAACACAAAGTCTTTCACATGCATTTTCAGATACAGGACAACAAAAAGAGAAGGTTAATCATCTGGTAAAGAAACCTCCCTAATTTTTTGTAAATCATACCTTTCTTTCTCTGCTCTTACTTTCTGTAAACACTGTTGACCAACAAATAAAGGCAAAAATGACCCCAAACATCCATCCTACTGGTGAGTTCAGACCACACCTGAAGCACAGTCTATGCAAATGCACAACTTGCAGAAACTTATCTCTTCTGACTTTACAAGTCTATACAATGCAAGACTATAAAAAGCCAATATTTTCTTGAACGTCAGCAAAATAATGTGAAATGTGACAAAGCTCGCTGGTAAAGTAGAGTTCTGCTTTATCAGAGTGGGGAAAGAAGAGTTAACCAACTTGGCTGATAATAGTATCAAAGGAGAAGTTTCAGGTTCCCAGCTGCTCCCGCCATGCATGTCTTTGTCTTTTGACACAAATACTTCTGTGTTTTGACTTTGGCACAAATTGAGAAAATCTGAAGTCCAGTCAGAAACTTCTTGCTGTGAGATGACTGTCCTAACCTCACTCTGCCGCCACAGCTTGTTGTTATTTAATCTCTTTGGAAAAACGATTCAACTGGAGCAGGAAGGACCTAAAAATAACAAAAACTTGGAAGGCTTACACCAAAAGCTCTAAATGATCACCTTTAAAAACAATTTATTGTCGTCTTTATTCTGTAATAGGACAAAAAAAAAAAAGTCTCTACTCTCTCCCTGCTGCCATTTTAAGGTCCTTACCATCCAGATCTGTATTACCTGATAGGAGGTGCTTGAGTGTGGCAGTATAACTCGTCCCTCCCTCCACCGACCGCCCTGATGGCCACTGATCGTCCACAGGATCTGCCCCTCCTCCGCCTCCTGCCTGTGTTTGATGTGAAGCGCTCCTGCATGTTCACCAAACATGTGATACCAGAATGACATGCACAGGTCCGAGTCTGGTGAGGTGATGGGCAGGCTGGCCAACCTCGCCACCTTCTCTTCTTTGTCCTGGTCTTCACCAGTTTTACTCGGCGTGTCTGAGTCAGTCAGCTGCATGTAGATGAAGTTCCCAGGTTGGCCTGCAGGGGACAGCAGAAGACAAGGTAAGACGTGACTGTGACATTCGAGGGCTCCTGACAGATTTTCCTATGCACTGCTGCTGCTGCTATTACGTTTTTAAAACATCCCTCAATGTAAAAATGCAGTCATGAATGCTTTTTTTCGATACATTTTTAATGAATACAAGCATTAACATGACTGCGCGCAAGCATCAGCGTAACAATAAAGAGCTTCTAAAACTCCCGAGCCTTCATTACAGTGCAATCATTTTACTGCTTTCAGCTGATTACTTTCTGTAAGCTTTCTCCAAATGCTTAACTGTCTTTTCATAAAGTGAGCACTTGATAATATGTGCGTTACTACTCTGTATCAAGCTTTAAAAAAAACCCCCAAAGACATCAGATTCAAGGACCTCACAAGGTTTTCTGGTGAAAACAAAGGGCTCATGCTTCAGGAGAAAATCTGACTTGACATCACAAAATACTCATTTTTTACTGGTGATCTGGTTAAGTCAAGAAATCAAGGTGAAATCATTCATTTTCGAGGTACTGCTACTGCTGCTGCTGCTGTCTCCACAGAAACATCCATCACACCCATCAGGCTTGAATGGAGAGAAGGACAGAGAGCCGAGGCACGTTGATGAATTTCAGTGCTGTATGTCTTTTAAAAGTCGGGGATTTCAAGGCTGCTTGTTTCTTTTTCAAAATGTGTTACAGCTCATAACAGTTACAAGTCCCATTCTGTTCTATGCAGTGCAGAACATCATCCATGTTAATATGATAGTTGTTTCTTTGCAAAGCGGCTGCTGTTAGTGCATGTTTCAAGGTGATGCATGATAAAATGATTTCCCTGACTGTACTGGACACTTTGTTGATGATTTTGTGATTTTATTTCTGCCTGTTCCTGATTTTGTGGCATATAGCGGCTTTCACACAAAGTGTGGTTGGCTATGATAATGATGTGTTCAAAACTTTCAAAGACATAGAAGAGAAGAGTAAAATATTCTGCAAAAAACTGTCTCTGTTCTCTTCATTACCTTCACTACTAAGCTTTAATAGAGCCGTAGCGCTATTGGTGGGAACACACAATAAATCTACGCTGTGTTTACACACATTGCCTACCAACAACAAGCTACGTGACTATTAAAACGACCACCTGGCACGTCTACTTAAACGGAGACAGATTTCCAAGAAAGGCTTTATTTACACACACACACTTGAGTTGTGTAATTCACTGAATTCAGACACGCAATCAACTTTTCCTCCACTGCTTGGGCAGCTTTCACAATGTGCGGTGGTCAAAGTTCAAATTGTTCAGGCTGGCTGAACTTGGTGTGCTCACGTGTCACAAACTGTTGTTGTGCCACGAAAAACAATCCACAGTTGTTCCATCCTGTGTAAGAGAACCTTACCAACTCATCACAAGTGTATCGTGTCTTCACAACAATATAGTTTGTGAGGATATAAGTTGTATAGTGGGTTCAGTTGTAACGCTCACTTATAATTTCAGGAAAGTATCCCATTTGTGCAATCACACAAAAGTAAAAAACAAGTTTATTTAAATTTGCTACATCTCTCCTGATCTTTTTCAAGCCAAGCTACTATTTTTGGATTTCTTCCACTGTGTCATAACAGGAAACCTTTCAACTTGAATATAATTTTTTTTTTTTTTGGAGAGAAAGGAGCTGCAGGCAAACAAATCTGGTGAGTAGGGCGGGTAGAAAGCAATGATTTTGTCAGTGCAGCCAGAATACTCCCACTTTATGCCTGCGCATGATGACACGCACCACAATTTGGACCATTTCTGACAACCCTTCGCCATCAAACCCATCAGGATGTTACAGCAGAACTCTGTGATGCCGCTCTGACCCTGATGGATGATTTCACAATGCGCGACCAGAAGAATGTCCAAAAAAACAAACACGAAACCCACACACAGGCACGCTTCTGGTTCTGCTTTTGATCTGATCCACTGCTTTTAGCCATGAACACTTTGGACTGTTCCATTGTAAAACTTGGTGGGAGACCCACCTCTCACCACAAGATCCTTATTGGGAAGGTTGGGTCAGTTTGTCACAGAAAATGTTTGCTGGCTGTGAAAGTTTGAGGCCCATGACGGCAGATGGGCGTGGAGCAGTGGTTGAATTTAAACTGAATATGGTTTTTGATATTTATGGATGAGTTGCTGCCTCAAGCGGAGGAGTTCAAGTATCTCTGGGTCTTGTTTCCAATAGAGATGGGAGATTGACAGACTCATTGGTGCAGCATCTGTAGTGATGCGGATGCTGTTGCGGTCCATTGTGGTAAAACGATATCAGGGCTTGTTGATCTACTGGCCGAGCTGCATTCCGACCCTCAGCTGTGGTCACAGGATGCGGGTTATGACCGAAAGCACAAGATCGTGAATACAAGCAGTGGAAATGAGATTCCTTCAAAGGGTGTCCAGTTTCAGCCTCAGAGATGGGGTGAAGAACTTGGTCATTTGGGAGGGGTTTAGGACAGAGGCGCTGCTCCACATCAAAAGGAGCCAGTTGAGGCTGTTAGGGCATCTGAGATTATGTCTGCTGCCCGGCTTGGGAGCATCTCAGTAGGAGATGACCAGGAAGAAAGAGGTTTGGCAACCTCTACTTAGACATCTAGAGTTAAATGTTAGAAAATGGATGGATGGACTTCTTACATCAATTATTACTCAAATATGGCCTTCGGGTAGTAAGAGGGGCCCAACATTATATTGTGAGTGAGCATGTGCATCACACTACATAGAGAATAAGCCATATTTAGCTTTGTGATACATTTACATGTTCACAAACTCTTTGTCCTTCAGAGCAGGAACAAGGTTAGGTGTCCAACGGGAATTTCTTTTTACATCACAGGCACGTTTTTCTTCATTTCTTCAAACAGAAAATAGGTACAGTTGTGAATTCTCAGCAGCACAGGGACTGTGTAGTGTTATTTAAAGCTTTGTTGTAAATATTCCAACTTCTAGCACAAGAGGTTTCAACAGACTTTTCAGCAGATGCACAGTAACATAGAGAGCTACGGAGCACTCTCCCAAAGCATCTGTCGAGTGCCACTAGTTCAAAAAAGGAGAGAGAAAAAAAACCCCAAAAGTGAGCACACATCACCTACCCGTGTGGTCGATGGTTGGTCCTCTGTGGACGACAGGAGCCCCATTGGCCTGGATGATCCACTCAGCCCCTGTGCCGGTCTCTCTGGTCCAGCCGCAGAATGACGAGAAGTCAAAGTTACAGGCAAACCACAAGTAAGCTGCGGCAAAGAGACACAGAAACCATTGTAAGAAGCTGGTACTAAATGGTGATTTTGCTTGTAATTAATCAGCTGGTAAACACTGCTTTTATTTGTAAGTTCACTTCTAACCCGGGAAGGGCCTCTAATATTTATGTCTTAACTAAAGCAAAGAAATTTGGGGCGACTACAGAGGTGAAAGTTCCACCCAGGACAACTTCATGGACATGATCCCATTGTGGCTTTGAACATGGATGTCTTCATTCCTCTTTTTGATATTTTATACTGATGGTCTGCTGACATCAATACCAATCTGAAACCTTAACCCCAAGCGCTTAATAATACTAATTTGTCTAAGGTTTAGATGTTTGCCACAGTGGTTCTCAAACTGGGAGGCAGCTCTCTTGGGAACTATTGCAATAACCAGTGGAAAATTTACAGGGAAAATAAGTTCACCGAACAGGATTTATGTAGGGGAAATATACAAGCCTTGCTGAAGCTCCATAGTGTAGTGGTTAACACATTTGCCTAATATGTCCCCAGTTCAAGACTGGGAGGGGACACAAAGCCCTGGGAGGGATGTGTCAAGTAGGGCATCCAACGTGAAAAAACTGTGCGAAATCAAATATGCGGCTCTATGTATCAGCCAAAAGACGAAGAAGCTGATGCTAAATTGTGGAACGTGCAAGTCTGGCAAAAATGACTAAAAATATTGGCAAGAGCGCTGGCAGTGAAAGTGTCAGTTGCTTCAAATGTTATTATTGCCGTATGATAAAATTGCTGGGTGGGAGGTTAGGCACAAACTTGTAAATGTTATTCTTCTTTTCAACAAACTGCCATCAACCAGTCAGTTTGCTGGATGTATATGCCTCTATTATGCATCAGTACACATTTATTTCTATCTTTGCTGATACGTCAAGTACTTTAAAGACGACCTTAAGGAAACAGCTATCCATCCATTCTCTTCTGCTTATCCTTTTCAGGGTTCAGTTCAATTCAATTTTATTTATATAGCGCCAAATCACAACAAACAGTCACCTCAAGGCGCTTTGTATTGTGGGTAAAGACCCTACAATAATTACACAGAAAACCCAACCATCAAAACGACCCCCTATGAGCAAGCATTTGGCGACAGTGGGAAGGAAAAACTCCCTTTTTACAGGAAGAAACCTCCGGCAGAACCAGGCTCAGGGAGGGGCAGTCATCTGCCGTGACCGGTTGGGGCTGAGGGTTGCGAAAGGCAGGGTACACCAGCCTGTCACAGGGCTAACAGAGAGAGACAGACAACCGTTCACGCATATGGGCAACTATCCTTCATTTAATTCCTAAGTACTTTTTCTAAAACCTCCTATCTGCTCCTGTAAACCTTTCTACAGAACTGAATCCAGTCCCTGAAAAGCTGCTATACTATGTGACAAACTGCATTGGGTTTTTAAGTGATAAGGCATACAGCTACGATCTGGTGCTGTTTTCTCTGACCAATCTGTGTCATTAAGGAGGCAGTAGAGGAGATGGCTTGAAAAAAAGAACAGCAGGTCTTGTAGCTTTCCTATTAGGAAGCTGTTCCCGCTGTCTTGTACGGTCAGAGTATAAATTGTGCAGGCAGTGGAAAGCATATCACACCAAACAAAAGGCTTGTGCAGATGGAATAGGGTGAGACAAACACAGAGACCATTGTGACTGTATGTACATTTTACGGTGCTGGAGGGCATTTTCCTCCCCTGATAGGGAACGGCACCAGCACGTACATATGTTTGGGATCAGCACTTCAAGAGAGAGAAGCCGAAGAATGGAGGGACCTTCTATGGAGAAGGGCGGGGTGCCACCAACATCAGCGGATGTGGCCCCTTGAAAAAAAACAAACAAAAAAACCAAAACAGAAAAAAAACCCCTCCCATTTTCCTCTGCCTCTGCCAGCAGTCGAATGGCGGCAGCGGTTCACCACAGCATCCAAAGAAATGCTGAACTCTCTCAACAGTGGATATGTTGTTTCTGAGAGGCTAATAGGATGCAGAAATGACCATGGAGCTGTACAGTAATACCCACCTTACCCACCCGCCCGCCCGCCATCCAGCAACCCCAAGCTGTCTTCACGCGATGCTTCAGCTCAGCTAATTGAGACCCAAGAGGCCTTTATTCTTCCTCTGCTGCTCTCACTTCACCTCCGTCTATTCCTCTCTTTTACCTGCACTCTCCCTTTCTCTTTTTGCCTCTTTATCCTTCTCACCCAGCCTCCTTCTCCTCTCTATTCATCCCCTACTGCTTTATTTCTTTTTCTCCCTGTCAGGGCTGCCATTTCTCCAGCCTGTTCATTCCTCTTCTTCCGAGGCTGGCTGTTTGCTCCAAATGAGTTGAATTTGGTGCATTCACGAGGGATGATAAACTATGATATGGTGCTAAAATGTTCACGCAGCAAAGAAAGACAGAAATGATCAAAACAGAGCACTGCATTTGTGCAGAATCACAACTTTAATGTTTCTCTCTGTAGTAATACCTGCAGTTAGTTTATGCCATCTCGTGCGTTAATGCCACCCACTCTTTCTATTCTGCTGCTGTTTCCACATCTGTATAGTTTAGCGCAGAATTAATAAGATCATGAGTTTTAACCTCACATGCTCTAAGACAGTTTTAAGTTGCTTCTTGATAATGAAACACTATTTAAGCTTTCCCAGTGGGGTTAAAGATAAATCTGCAGTGAAAGGAATAAGTAAGAAAATATATTTCTGCATTAAATTCTTGACTTTTCTCTAATACGCTTGCTCCTTTCCCTTTGAGACCTTTAGAAACCCTTTAATTGAAGGAGAAAGATTAAACCAGAGAAATATGGTGAGAGAGACGCATGGCACCCAAAGAATCGGACAGTAGATATCTATGGGAGAATTCAGTAACAGCAAACCTGGTGGTTGTCCCACCCCTGGCTATCATAACGTGAATAATTATTAGCATTTATGCAGCACTCTCCTGGGACGAGCCAGAGACACTGATACGGTGGGCACTCTGGATTGAAGCTGTGATGTTCTGTAACTTTGAACACACATAGTAGAAGTATAGATAGCAGGAAAAGGAGCTTTTTAAATATTTTGTGGCAAAGTCCTGCTGCTGATTGAAATCAAAGCTGAGGATTCGTTTAGACGGAGACTAACTGCCTGGAGGTGTTTCCAAGATGGCGGCTAAGCGCTTCTAGAAAAACTTCGATTAAACCCTGTTTGGTTAAACACAGGTGGAGACTGTTGTATCTTAGATAACATTTTAAATTTTACTGATTTATTTATTTATTTGGTTATGAAAAAGCCTCTTGATAGTTTTTCTTTTTGTTAAATTTAAAATTGAGCATAGCGCTCGTTGAGTCAGGCTACAAAAACATGCTCAGGTGGTATCCTATGATCAGCTGTTGGCAGATGTGGGACATCGTTTAAGCCTGCCTACAGGTGTTGTGCATCTTCAAGCCGCTCTGATCTGTTCTGTGCACATTAGTACACAGGGAAATAATCGTCTTTTAACTACAGCAGTCTAACATCACACATGAAAAACACTGATGAAAAAAATGTCGCCCCTTTCTCTCTATGTAAACACACTACATTGCCAAAAGCATGCCTTCACATGGATATGAACTTGAGTGACCCATTCTTAATCCATAGGGTTTAATATGATGTCGGCCCAGACTTTGCAGCTATTGTTGGAACAGGAAGGGACCATCCCCAAACTGTTCCTGCAAAGTCGGGAGCACGAATATGTGCAAAATGTCTTGGTATGCTGAAGCATTAAGAGTTCCTTTCACTGGAACTAAGGGGCCGAGCCCAACTCCTGAACCCCCCCCCCAAACTTTATACTTAGCATAGTGCAGTCAGACAGACCGTTCTCCTGGCAACCGCCAAACCCAGACTCGTCCATCAGATTGTCAGATGGAGAAGCGTCACTGAGCTCCTGAGAGCGTCCCATTGTTTCACTAATGTTTGTAGAAGCAGCTTGCATGCCTAGGTGCTTGATTTCATACACCTGTGGCCATGGAAGTGATCGGAACACCTGAATTCAAAGCTCTGGATGGGTGAGTGACTACTGCAATATAGTGTATATCTATTTATTTTCTCTCTCTACAGTCCACTAATGTCAGAGTTCAGCCGTGTCAGGTTCATTTGTGAAGTGGGACCATGAAAAAGCAATTAACTCTGATAGAGGTCAGTTTCATTGTTCTTTGTGGCTGCGGTCAGCACTGTTGGCGACACTGAAGTGCATTAATTCATTGATTAAATTAATGCACCGATCTGGCAAGCCCCGAACACCGCTTTCATATCTACATCTGCCCGTACAATGGCTCAACTTTGCTTTAAATTAAACATATTTTACAGAGAAAACATGGAAGCAGACTGTGGAGGAAATACTCACCTGGCATGAACTCCACAATGGGGTTGGGGGACGGGGTGCCTTCTGCTAAAGACAGATGGGACAGTCAGTTTGGGGGGATCAAAGGTCAGAGAGGGTTTTCACACCCACACAAACACACCTCGCTTTATGAAGGGATCCAGTTTTAAGATTTCTTTTTAGGTTTTGAAAGCCTAGAAAGCACACCTAATGCGTCACGTGACTGACAATAAAAGAGAAGATAAAGGAGAATCGGAAACAAAGATAGTCACACGCTGTTAAAGAAAAGCAAATAAATAAATAAAACTGAACTGAAAGACCAAATTCAGTCAAAACTATAGCAGTCAGTGGGAAGATAAGGGAGAATCTCTCATGATCTAATTCCAACTGGACTTCATTATAACAGAATCTAAATCAATAATATTTAAAGGAAGAAAAGAAGAAAGGCTTTTATTCCCACATTCAATCCTTTTACCTTTTATTGCTTTGCATTTTAATTTGGCGAGTGCTACACACCCAGAGATGGAGGGCGGTGGGGGCAAAATGAAAGGAACTGAGTTTCTGTGGTTTACCCATCGTTAGGTCGTCGTAATCAGGCGACTCTGTTTCACTGATGCAGTCCACTAGTCCTTCTTCACACTCTATAATTGGTGTCGTGCCAGGGACGGTGATCGGTGCTGTGATGGTCGCACCAAACGTGGTCATGGGAAGTGTAGATGCAAGCGGGGTGGTTGGAAGAGCTGTAGTTGTTATTTCTGTGAACAAAGATGAAGAGACGGCAGGTATGAGTGACTAGAATGGACAAAAAAATAAATAAAAAATAGAAGAAAGAGCGTAAAGAAACGAGACTGAAAAATGATGCGCCCTGTCCGAGGTGTAGCCCACCTCTCACCCTATGATAGCTGGAATAGCCTTCAGCCCTCCTGCACCCCTAAATGGGATACGCAGTTAAGAAAATAATGCACTGATAAAACTGCTGCATATAAGTGGAAAAAAATGGACACATTTAACAACATTAAGAGACATAAAAGCACAAGGTCTGATGATCTTACATTAAATTCTAATAAAATATAGTAAATACTGCGTTTTGCAATCAAAGGGATCGATTGTTTGACTTATTAAATGGATGGATTGATCTCATATGCGGCCCCGTGGCAGATATTCTGACCATAATTGTGCTACTGTACCAGTTTAATTTTTTCAAGTATCCAGACACCTCCAAAGTTTTGTAAAAAGTTGCAGGTGGCTCTGGCTCAGAAGGTGGAGGGGCTTGTCTATCAGGAGGGCTTTTCCAGGGACCACATATGTGGACACTGGAGCACCCCTGGGGCATCCAACAGAGCGTGAGCGTGCTCGTTATCAAAAAGCACTGAGTGTGTAAAAGTGCTTTGAGTGCTCAGCTTGAGTAGAAAAGCGCTCCATACAGTAAGTACCAGTCCAAAGCTCAAACTTCCAAGGCCAAAATAATTCACTGATTTCTCATTAAGTGCTAACAATGTTTCTTTGACAACAAACTCAACATCTACTGGGGAGAGGAAAAAAAAGAATCTATGAATAATGATCGGCCTTGAGCCACTCGTTAACTCCTAAATATATACCGACACTGAGAATATTTGGTTGTTGTCTTGCAGTTCTTTCCCAGGGTTTTCTGTATGCTAATTACACAGCACACTGATGGAAAGAAGCAAAACCAAAACAGTTTGGTCCCAGTCTACGAGTCCCACTCACTGACTGGAGCCAAACATGAAGCATACAGGACTGATCAGCAGGGACAGACTTATTACGAGTCCCCCTGGAGTTGTGGGTCTCTGAGCATTTGCCTGCTTTGCTCTGTTTGTAATCCTGCCTTGGGTTCAATTTACAATTCACATATATTCTAGTGTCGACATCGAAGAGGTTTATAGCCAACACCATGTAACTTAATGCCTCTAATAAGAAACATGCTTGAACTTTCTCTCTTTGTTTTAACTACTGGGGCTGAATTAGCAGTGCCTAACACTGCTGACAAACACGCCAAAGAAAAACAAAAAAGTTAACTTTTATTTGGTAACTAACAAGAAAGAGGATCCAATCACCTCCTACTGCGGAGACAGGCGTTCTCAGTGTGATGCCGCTGTGTCTCGGTCTTGTCAGATACCCACTGGGGGGAAAACTGTTGAAAACCTGTTGCTTTTTCATCTGCTATCAGTCTAATTAAGTTGATTTTCACAGTTTTTCAGTCGTGGTGGAAATGCAAACAGGAATGGGCACAAAGGACTTTTTTTTTTTCATGGCTCATCTTTTAAAAAAGAAGATTAAAAATAACACGGAGGTGAGCAGATCGTGTCTACTTTGGAGACCGATTTACAAAGAAGAAAAGTAGTTACACACATTAAAAGCAAAGCAAAAAGCAAGCTACTGCTTTTGACTATGAAGTCAGTCTAATTAACTTAAATGTCATTTTTCTGCAATGAGCTGAAAAAGATAAAACAGAAAGTTTGAGAGGATTTTTGGTCTCCGAAGGAGAATACGTAGGAGAAAAATACACTGGACACCTGATGGAACTCCTTAAAGTCACTAAACAAATGCAAAAAAGGCGAGAAAGATATATACACTCTTATAGTGATGATGCTCATATTAAATATGGCCAAACAGTGTAAAGGTAATCACTGTGAGTGTAATGCTCAGGCTGCAGACTGCTGCAAATGCTCCATTATAGATGTCTTTTTTCCCCTTTGTGCTCTGTGTTGCCATTGAGATGACCATATTAGGAATCCTGCTAAACCTCCAGTTTACCAGCAAAAAAGCTGGTTTAAAGTGAGAGTGAAAAAAAAAATATAACAGTGGATGAAGTGAGGGGGTGCACTAATGCCCAGTGTGAGATTATATAAAGATTATTTTGATTCGTGAATCATGCACAGACATAATAGTTTCCCCTTTAATGAAAAGTGATACAAGGTTGGATACCGCACTCTCATTAGCTGCAAAACTCAAGTGTCTTGATTTCTCAGAAGGTTGAGAGCTGCCACCTTTTTTCCCCATCAAGCACCAGAGTAATAATGACAGAAACCCTTGTATCTTGTTAAATTCTACCCTGCGCTCGATGTGTGGCGATGTGTTTTTATGTAAATTGAACAAATTGAACTTGCATTAAGCGTATGCAGACTATGTGAAAACCACAGATGGTCTGCATATAATTAAACTTTGTAAGGAAAACGTGTCTGCGACATTTCGAGTGGGATGGAGGCTTGCTCTTACAGCAGCGTGGATGTAAGCGGAGAGCTGTTGATTTAACTCGAAGCTCGAGGCAAAACATCTGATTAGGCTGCTGAAAGTGATCTGCAGGAATATTGTTAAGCTTGTTAGTTTCCCTTCGCTTGTGTTTGTCTGAGCTCGACTTGGCATCTTGATGTTCTTGTGAAAAGAGGAGACGACTCATTAATGAAGCACGGCTTTCGGATTAATTAACAAAAACATCTTTTCAGTAATAAAGAAAAGTGAATGCTTGTTAATGCTATCTTATATCCAACACCTTATATTTTTAAGGCTTTTGACAATAGCTTTAGCACATTTTTTAATTTAATAGCGCAAATTTGACTTGTTTAGATCGTTAAGGGCCACTTGAGGTCATTATGCACATTTATGAAGCACCAAACTGCCTCAGTGAGCATCTCTGTTCCAAGAAGGCTGTGATTTGCATAACTGGATGTCTGTGTGCCATGTTTTTATACGTATACTCGTGGTTTGCATGAATTTAAATGTGTATGTGTGTGTATGTGTTGCAGTGAGATTAAAGTATCTGTGTCACGTCTCCTGCTGCAGTGTCTGTGTTGTCTTTGTTCTTTACTTTAGAAATGTAAACTTGTAGGACATCAACTTTGACGCATGCAGACTGTTTCATGATAATAATTTAAAAAACCATGATCTATGATGCACGGCTGCTTGTTTCCCTGCTACGCTTTCCTTGTTGCAGTCATGATAACAGCTGGAGGAAACATCATAGAAACAACACAGCAAAGTTTTCTTCTTTGCTGAAAACCCCCAAAATTCTGTTTCGCATCTTCTCCGGTGTCAAGTTCATCAGCATCATTTCATGCTGCATTCTGATTGGTTGGTTTGCAGATGTAAGCTGCAGCAGCAGTCATACTGGTAGACGGGCATCCTAATTTTCTGAGACAGAATTTTATTCTCTTTGGTTGCAAAGCTGTTGCTTTTCTCACTGCATGATGTAGGACCACCGGTTTTAAGGAATGATGTCTTTTATCTAGTCATCTTTCATGTGTAAGAAGTCCAAAATTGCACCGTGTTACAGTGTAACATCATCCATCCATCTATCTTCTGCCGATTATCAGGGTCTGGGTTGTGGAGCACCAGTCTAAGCAGAAATGCCTAGATCTGTCTCTTCCCAGCCACTTCCTGCAGCTCATCCACAAGGACACCAAAATGTTCCCCAGCTTAATGCAGAACCTCCTATAGGTGTTTAGACTGATTACGATCTTGTAACTCCAAAGATGATTTACATCACTGCTTTACTCACTATTCAGGGACCCTTTATTTCTCAGGGATGGGGGCACCGCCATTTTCCAAGAAGCCACTCCCATCAGGAAGAGGGTGATCACTCAGTGTTTTTTTTTTTTTTAACTGATTTGCTGTGACCCTTCCTGCCAAGAGAGCAAGTACAGCCCAACAATGCCAGGAAAATCACCCAACTGCACAACAGAACCAACTGATCCCCTCACTATAAGGGTCAAAGGTTCATGTTTCTCCTTTAATAGGTGGTCACATGCAAACAGACGCACATGATAAGATTTTTCAAAACCACTAAGTCATAGTCCATCTGTGACATAGCTCACAAACTAATGCATGTCCATTAGCAGTAAAATATGTGTTAACATGTGGCTATTACTGCATTTCAGGTTGTAGTCTGCACAAGAATGTGTGCTTAATGTTTTCATCTGGGGAAGAGAAGGGTGTTTGTTCTGCATCTTACTTTGATTGAACTTTAAATGAAGAGCAGTATTAAATCTATGCTGATAGTTTGCACATTTGCAGGCAGGTGTGCAGGCGCTGTCACTTTCTCTGAGCTGCTTTCTCACCTGTCATCTTACAAATATTTTTCCTTGGAGTAAAGATGAACAGAAAGAGAAAAAAACAATGAGAGATTTTAAGGTTTTCAAGAGTTCAATTAAACAAGGTTAATTTAATTGAGTTCGCAGATCCGAGACTCCCTGTGATTTCATGTTTCAAGTTGGATCTCCTTTTTCCACTACTTCTCTCTCTCTCTCTCATCTCTTTTGTCTTCTGTCCTTTAATCAGTCTTCTTCTCTATCCTCTCTCACTCTCTCACACACGGTCTTGCATGGTTTTGCTGATTCTTATCATTCTCCCTACAGAGCAACCAGATACTCCATCAGAGAGCCCGCTTCCTCCCTGCATCTGTTCCTTCCTCACCTACTGTGAGAGGTCGAGCCTTCCTCCCGCCCCTCCTCTCCCGTTTTCTCCCACACACCCATCACGCTCTGACCACTGCAGCAGCAGAGATAGTACCCGTCAGCCTTTCATGTGCTCACACTCTCTTTCTCTCTCTCATTACACCAAACAGTGTGAAGTATAAGCAGTTTACTGTTTAACGGCTGACTGGTTGGCCGACTGAGGCCAAATGCTGTTTGCATGTTTTCAATCCATATTTACATTTTTTTTATTGTTTTTTCTTAAAAAAAAAAGGGGGGAACACTGTAAACGTTTGTAAAAATGTTTTTATTTACTCTGTTGGATACTTGAGCCTGAAGACCAACACGCAGCAGCCCTGAACCCTGAACACAACTTTTCTGACACATATGAGAGCTTTTTATTTTCACTCGTAGCTTCTTTTTTTTTTTTTGTACTCCACTAGACTGTTGGTTGACTCGCTGTTAAAAATAATCCTTATTTATATTATACTGGGATTTTGTGCAAGTTCTCAGCCTGAAATGAGCTATTTTACCTCCCTTACCCTCCTTTTAAGGAAACCTTCTTCTGATTGGCTGCCCCTAGTGGGTGGGTCTTCTGTGCCTGAGATGACCATATTAAGGATACCTCTCTTATTGATGTCACAGTGTATAGCAGTATAAAAGTTGGACGTAGCTACCGTGACGTCACCTGTTGGTTTGTGAAGTCCTGTTTTGAAGCCTTGAGATCAGCGTTTCTGCCGTAGCTTAAATCTAAGTGAGTTTGACTGCGAATGCTCATTGAACAAGATTTGCAAAACAGACTTAATTTTTTGTTCAATATGACCCACAATGCGTGACTGAGCCCATAAGTTCAGCGTTAAAGTGAACCAGAATGGTGGGAAAGGTGAGAGAGTGAGAAACAACATCTAGCCTAGAGATTTAGTGTGAATATTTGGACGTGTGACGAATGAGACCCGGTCCAGTTCAAACTTGCTCCATATCAGAGGCTTAATGTCAGTCTTTCTATCTTTGTGGCATAATACATAACAACAGATTGATGAATTTGTTTGTGGTAAAAGGGACTCACCCTCCAGTTCACAGCCCAGTAGCTCTAGGCGGAGGCCCACGCCCTCAGTGGTGGCTCTCTCTGGGTAGATTCTGATGAAGCGGGTAAGAAGCGGACCCATTGATCTCAGTTCTGGGGTGTCATGGTTCTGATTCCCAAAAAATACCTGAAGAAAAACAGGTATCACACAGATTTAAATTTATACAAACTTAGGATATGTTTCTGAGCCAATATAATACTGAAATTCATTGATAGCAATATTTATTTATTTTCCAGACATTTATTTTCCTCCCAGCACCAAGGAAAGAAAGAAATCTTCATAAAACTGTCTCAGTCTTTCAACGCAAAATGAATGTGACACAGCAGATAAATATTGGCCACCAACACAGGCAAATATCATCTGCCCTCTCTCAACAAGGCTGATACTGTATCGGCTGATACTGATGTTTGGTTGGTACATCTTTGTATCCCTTAATCAAATGACCATAACGTTGAAAAGCACGCTATCCGATCTAACCTGGTGCAACTTTATGCTTTAGGTGTTGATCATTTTAAGCAGCTCAGAGGAAAATAGGTTTAAGAGAATTTCCAAAATACTTGCAATTCTCATCTATGCATTAAATCATATGCATATAAAATCTGTAAGGTCTGTAATTTATAGAACCTGATGTCAGTAGATCAATAATACAGCGATGAATTGATCAACAGCTATTTTGAAAACTCTGCAGCACTTACTGCTCTGTAAAAGCCCATCCTCAAGGCTTTGATAAGAATAACAGGGGGAAAAAAACCCCCAGCGTGTACTGCTTCTGATCAGCATCACTCTGTTTGACAAGGAGCTGAAACAAAATGAAAGGAGGACGCAAAAGCAAAAGCCAGGAAATCAGATCCAGAGGCCATCCTTTCATAGTTTCAACATGGAAGCAGCACAGATGAAAATGGTTACAGTCACACTGGGAACCAAGTAGTGGGACACCAAACACCAAATGCACCGCTGCATATCTGAACCGCTGTGGTTTCCTTATGCCTGATTTATTAAAGGCTGCAGTGTGGCAGTATAGATGGAATTAAAACAAGACTGAAAGGAGTTTTATTTCAGAAACCAACATTTCAGGCTGTGGATGTAAAGAACTGTTGCGCTAAAGTTGCTCTATCTATGCTAACACTTCAGCATGCTACAGTATGCGTTGACTAAAAGCATCTGTGTGACAAAAGGCAAAAATGTAACAGCTCTTATTGTCTGATAGTCTTTAAAAGCTCTAAAACCTAATGTGAAGTTTAGTTTTTTAGTATCTTTTTTGATGAGTTTTCCCATGTTTTAGAATATGGACATACTTTATTTCATAGAGTCCCTAATTCACAGCTGCACTCCTTACAACATCCAATATATCCAATATCCTTACAATATCTACCAAGTTCTTTGGAACTACATTAGTATTAATTTTGCTGAAAATACAAAAAAAAATGTTAAACATGTAAATGTCTGCAGGTAGGTAAAAAATCCATTATATATATATATATATATATATGGGGACCTATTGTGCTTTTTCTCATTATATAAGCCATATATTTACTGTTACAGTGGTGGATGCACTTGTTCAACATGGCCAAAGTTTCAATAATGAGATCAGGCTATGTAGAAATAATTCCTCTGAGCCAAACATTCAGGCTTCAGGCACTTGGTTTCTGACCATTTTTTTCAACCTTTGGCTTTGTATGATGTCATATGGGGAGCATATCCTTATATGGTCATCTCAGGCACAGAAGCCACACCCACCTGCTGTTCAAACGTTCTGAGGGGCAGTCATTCAGCAGAAAGTTGGGTTAAAGGAAGAAGATCTTAAAAAAGATCAAACTAAGGGGCTGCACCAAGGTCAAAATAGGATGATTTTGAACTGTGAATCATGGAAATATTCTCTGGTAAAGAATAAAAATAAGGATCTGGAAATTAACTTAACTGGTCCCATTTAAAGACTAGAATCACTTTTTTTTTTTCACCATTACACTCAGAAAATGAGTGATTTTAATCTGCGTGCTAGGAGGTTAAGCTCAGAGAATTACAAAACAATTGTAATTGCAATCTTTAAAACCATTACAAGTTTGGTTCCTGAAAGCTCATCATCTTCCAGGACTGCTGTTTTTGATTAGACAGAATAACCCACATGCTAGTCTCCCATATACGCTGTATAAGCTCATCTTTATGCATGAACGTGCCCTCTATGTATAGTGTACGTGCTTGTGCCCAGGTATCTTTAAACACATGTACCGGCTTGGATCTCATTGAGCTTTCCTGCCTCGTCTTTTGAAGAGGTTTTATAAAAAGCCACAGGAAACAGAGCGGAGAGGCTCAGAGGAGCATCCAGATCTCCGTCTGCAGTAAATCAGCAGGAGTCTGATGGCCAGCTTCGCCCTCCGCCCTGCCATCTGGAAAACATAGAGGAGGATGCCGCACCAGCAGGGCCAGTCGAGGAGGGAAAGAGGGGTCTGGAGAGCAGTGACATGCATTTCCTCTTTGCGGATCAGAATTACAGTTATGTTTGTAGAGAAAGAAAGTTAGTTTCTAATACTTCCAGAGGAAAAAAGTTTACAGATGGTTGCGTTTATTTCCATTTCTGGTTAATTTTTCAAATAAGATTAAGGCAAATATCTGCAGGTAATGTTTATATTAATCTGTTTTGGATGAATTCTTAACCCCTCGACACTCGCCGACCTGTATTCTGCTGCTGTATTATGAACGTGGTTTTCCTGCTCTGAAACCAATTTGTCAAGTTCAAAAGCATAAAACCTTATGAATGAAATCCTGCAAACTATATTAGGACACAAATACGGCTCAAACAATAGTTCCTGTTTTCTTACTCTGTCATCTAGAGGACCAAATACTTGTGTCAGTCTTTTTGTGATTAAAAAAAAAAAGAAAAGAGGTTAATGTTATGGATGTAAAGTCTGATGATATTTTAGGAAAACACCGACCCAACAGCATAAAACATACTTAACAACTAAAAGTGACTTGGACATTAACGTTTTTAATCGGCTCCAGTTCAGGACCACAGCCTGCACTCTGTTTCAGAGCAATAAAACTTCACTTAGTTGTAGTAATTTTGTGGTGTCATTAAGCCCAGAAAGTGCTAGAAAGCCAATCAATGAGAGAATCACTAAGGTATGACCACTAATATTTTTGTAACGCAGACGTATCGACATGTTTGATCAATACGCGTCTCAGAGGCTCTGGTGCAGAAAGAAGCGAGGGACCTCGGCACAAAGCTCGAGTGATTGTGAAAAATAAATAAATGTGTGGGTGGTCGAGCACTAACGCTGCTGCACTTTTTTAGCGTCACTAAATCCTTCTGTGCTTCTTTCACACACCCCAATAATGCTGTTTTCCTCCCTTTTGTCTGTTTGTGCGTCGGTTTTTAACCCGCAGTCCTTCTTTCTTCTTCTAGTCCGTGTTTATTTAATGTACACTGAAATGATTTGCTTCCATAACAACCCAAATTTCCTCTTTAAAGTTCAGTTGAGCTCTTCAGACAAAGCATCCAGCAGACAAAGTACCACCGAGCAGAGCTCATGTGAATAGGAGTCTGTAATTTAGGTGATTAACATTTCATTCCAGGGGCGGCGCTGTGGCGAGCAGAGCGCCCGTCTCATGGCTTTCAGGAATTAAAGATGTCTGTAAGAAGAGGTTTATTTCATGTCAACAACTTTTTATCTGGCTTCCTTTTAATTCATGGCCTGCTTCACAATAACTGCCAGTGAATGAGACACAGGGGAGGAATAAAGAACGAGAGCGAAAGAAGGGGAGGAGAAGCCAGAAGAAAAAGTAAAACCGTTTTCATCTGATGTGCTCACGCGGGCCTTTCACACGGCCTCAAGCACCGCCTTCAAATGCGCTCACTTAAACTCATATGAAACAGGTTTAGTCACAGTCTTATGGTTTTGTGTTGTTTTTGAGTTTTGGAGCCTTGATTAATTGATTGAATTCAATTGAATTCTGGTTCCTGCTTGGATTTCATTGTTCTGCTCATGTGGAGTTTTAGTTTTTCATAAGTCTAGCCTTTCAGGTGAGAAGTTGTCTTTTGGTTATTTTCTGTTTTATTGTGAAGGTTAGTTTTCAGTGGCGTCTTGTTCTGGTTTTACTTTCTGCCTTGTCCCTCCTTTGCAATTGGGGGGGGGGGGGGGGGGGGGGGGGGGGGGGGGGG
>JAVDPK010023750.1:0-30270 GCA_034780415.1 Cichlasoma orientale
ATGCTGATAACTCACCAGTCACCATCAGCTGATACTGCAGTCAGTTTAAACTTGGCATTTCTGTATAGGTTATAATAGATCAGGCCATTTATCCATTTTCAATAGATATATAGACACAGATACTAACTTATGAAGCAGAGGACTTGGTCCCCCAGTAAAGCTATACAATTAAACTGTGTATGCGTACACCTGTTTATATGTAGATAAACGCACAACCCAGAAGTGTGAAAATCGAAAGTAGGCAAGGATCAAGTTGGCTAACCTACAACTTTCAACCACTTTGAAAGTGCTTCTTGTATTATTATTATTTTGCAAAGTTTTGTGACAGTGATATTTTATTGTGCTTCACTCTCAGCACTGATGGGATGTCTTCTTTTTCACTTTTCATTTAGAAATCCATATGAAGAAGTGATATAACAATGATGTATTGCACTGCTAAGTCAAATTGGTATTTTTTTTTCTCCTGCTTAGGGTCACCCAGGAAGAGAAGGACCCCCAGGAGAAAAAGGCATTCAAGTGGGTATCAGCTGGCCTGCTGTGCTGGATCAAGATATTTAAATGCCAATGTTATGTTTTTTTCCTAATCTATAACTGCGTATTAACATTAATGCTCATTATTATGATCATTGTGTCCCAACAATGCCATCATCTTTATTATATAAGAGCATAAGTCCATTAGTGTAAGCAGCATACACTAATCAGAATCATCTGCTTCTACCGTTTCCTTTTATTTCTGACAGGAAAGGATGGCACACAGTCATTGAGTGCAATGTTTATTCATTTCTGGTCAGAGAAATGCCTCTTTGCTGTCTGGTCTTTAATAAAATAAAAGTACTATAATAATGTTATTTTTTTCCATGTAGGGTTTACCAGGGGCTCAGGGACCAGTTGGCTACCCAGGGATTCGTGGAGTAAAGGTGAGACATATATATGTTCCCTCAATCGTTCTGTGGGTATGTCTACCTGTGATAGACAAGCCGCGCGAGTCTATGACTGACAGGTGACATGTGGAGGGCCAGCACCTCGGTTCTCAGGGGACCTGTCAATAGCAAAATGAGAAACCTTTGATGGATAGGACAAATGTCTCACACACAGCAGTGGAGTAGTCCATCTTGACTGAGTTTGCTTTTGAAAGAGTGGGGGAAAAAGGGGAAGTTGTGATATAATGGCTTTCTGCTTGGTGATTGGTTTTGTTAAATCCTCTAGGCGAAGTCCTCTAGGGGAAGTGAATGTATTGCCAGTAACTGCTCAATAGCAGAGCAATTTTATGTAAAGAGTTGGTTTTATTTTAATGTGAGTTATTTCTGAAAATACAGATGAAATCCATAATATGAAGTCCAAAGTTCCTCGGTTTTCTTAAACTGGATGTTTCTCTTTTCCAAAGGGAGCAGATGGAGTTCGAGGTCTAAAGGGGAGCAAAGGAGAGAAGGTGAGTGAAATAGATTGTGAATTTTTATCTTTCTGCTAGTGGCCAAACAGTGGGTTGTAACTGTAAGGATGCTTGACAAATGATATTGTTATGAATGTATTTGAGACCAGCCATTACCTCTTTGCAATGCATGGCAGGGAGAAGATGGCTTCCCTGGGTTCAAAGGTGACATGGGTGTCAAGGGAGACAGAGTAAGAGTGCCATCTAATAACAAGCATCTGTGTCATTTTTATTCTGAGTTATTGTCTTTTGAATGAGATGTTTTTTTTTCTTACTCGCTTTCTGCTCTCATTCTTTCTCTTAAGGGTGATAATGGAGCTCCTGGTGCTCGTGGAGAGGATGGACCAGAGGGGCCAAAGGGCCAAGCTGGGCCCATGGGAGATTCCGGTGCTCTCGGCACAGCTGGCGAGAAGGTGCATTTATTTAAAAACATGACATTTCTCTTCAACACAGGCTGCCAAATGAAGAAAACTTGTATCTAAACCTCAATTGCACTGCTGACATTATAAAGCTAAGTAGTGAAGTTATATTTGTTTTGCTTAGTTTTCAGTTATGTTATGACAAAGCTTTGCTATATAAAAGCATGGTTTAAAATTTTACTAAAATACTGAACATATGGATTTTAATGCCCTTGCATTTATTGCATCCAGTTATAGCCCAGTCCTGAGGTAAAATTGCCACTCGGCTGAAGCGTATGTATTAGTAATTAATCTTTCTTGCTCGTTCTTGCTGCATTTGCACATCACTAGTGTGCAGCGTGTTATAAAAATCTTAATGACTAGTTATAGATTTTTCTTTTCCTTCTCTGTTTTGGCTTTCCTCCCTCCAGGGTAAACTCGGCGTGCCCGGTTTGCCAGGATACCCAGGAAGACAAGGTCCTAAGGTGATTTAGTGCTGATGGGTTATGATGATCTGTTAATGTATCCCCTGTTCCCTTTATCAGAGCTTTAAGTAGAAAGATGTGTGTCACTGGCTGGACTGTTTCCTGTCTGATTAAAAATAAAGGATGATGAATAGCATATTAAAAAAGGCTATTTTATTTATAGTTCATTAGTGACATCAATTCATTACATGTTGATGAATGGTGTGTTTAAGACTGTGTTGAGCTCATGGATTAGATTTGCTTTAATTTGATAAAGTAGTTAATTATAAGTTAATGAGACATTGTGGGTGATGTCTGATAAATGGAGGGCTGAGGCTGATTAACCTCTTCTTGTGTCTCCAGGGATCACTTGGCTTCCCTGGTGTGGCTGGGGTCCCAGGAGAGAAAGGACGAAGGGTCAGAGCTATACGGACATTTTAATACACAAAACATTCTGACTTCCTCAGAATATGCTTTTCAGTGTTGTATGTAGGGGATATAGTTTAAAGTAACTCAGTGATGAATATTTGTTACCTTTTACAATGCAGGGCCCAGCTGGTCAGCAAGGCCCTGGGGGGCAAAGAGGTCCTACCGTGAGTACAGCTATATGTGCCTTGCCTACACACCATGTTGTGTTAATGTATAAATCTTAATATATTGACTCTAATTATATACAGTATGTCAACAGCTGTGACAACTTGTGACTCACACTGTTACATCACCGCAATGTTTTCATATCACCACATATTTATCTTCCACCTCCTGATAATTTATCAATGTGCTAATAAGCCTGCTGTTTGTTTTCCAATAGGGAGCCCGCGGGGGAAGAGGAGCAAAGGGACCAACTGGAAAGCCTGGAGAAAAGGTGCATGTAGTGACATAAACAAAGACACATGCCCATACAGTTACACATACATTTACACACCTGGCTAACTCATAAAGTATGGATTAATGCGTTGACCGAGTGTAAACTGGTTATTGCTTTTCACTTCTTGATGACAGGCCATCTGGCGCACTACTGTCTGGCAGGGGATGCTACAGTTTATACTCTCACCCTCACAGATCAGCTTGAGAAAGCTAAAGATTTGTTGGCGGTCGGAAAACTAAAAATGTTTGAGCATCTGATTAACTGTGCTTTCATTTGCCTTTTGCCTTTTCAACCTATTAGGGTGCTGCTGGACAAGATGGTCCTCCAGGGTCCCCTGGAGAACAGGTAACCTTTTTTACATACAGCATCTAAATAATATCTTGGATGCAATGAGTTTTGATAACCTGTCTTGTCTGTTAGGGCCCCCGTGGACCAGAGGGACGACACGGTGATCCAGGACCTAAAGGGCCTAATGTGTGTGGGCTAAAATGTTTGTCCTCTGACTTCACCTCATATTTATAATCACCTTAAATGATGTTTACTTCATTATTGTGATATTAGAAAATTCTTCTTTTTCAGGGTCCACCTGGAAAGGACGGAATACCCGGCCATCCAGGTCAAAGGGGAGAACCAGTGAGTCACTTTTATCCTAAGAAAAAAGCTTCAACATTAACTTCAGAGAGAGCTGACTGTCAATATGATTTACTGCAATCAATTCTTAAGCCAGGAGGCCTAATCTAAATCTAGTAAAACACCATGCCTGTTCACCTTTTAACTGAGGATCACAACAGTCAGTATCTTTTTCTGTAGGGCTTCCAAGGAAAGAATGGACCCCCTGGCCCCCCAGGTGTTGTTGGACCACAGGTAAGAAAATCAGCCTGTTTTAATTAGGGTTTTTTTGGCCACAGCAGCTTTAGTGACAGTAGAGGGAGACAGGACATGGGGGAAAGATACAGGGGAAGACACGCGGGCAAACTAACGACAGGCTGGGACTCGAACCTGCGCAGCCCGCGCTGCAACGCGGCATATACGAGGCAGTGGTGGTCGCCTGCTTCACCACTGAGCCACCCGGGCGCCCTTAGCTTTTTAATCAAATGATTGTTTATTACAAATAGCATTCAAAATAAATAACTGCTATCTGTTATGTGTTGTGCACTATGGCTGTTTTTAGGGCAAATCTGGTGAGACAGGGCCAACTGGAGATAGAGGTCATCCAGGTGCACCAGGACCACCAGGTGAGCACGGGTTACCAGGAAGTGCCGGAAAAGAGGGTGCCAAGGTGAGTACTTTTCATCATAATGTCAGGATCATAATCACCTACCAGTATTACCTTATTACTGTTCTATTATATAAAGCTCAAGGACTTTCTTAGCACTGCCAGGATATCTTATCTCTTGGATCTCATCCTATCCTCTAATTTGCTAATAAATAACACAGGAAACCTCACAGTGTGGAGTGCATGACGGCTCATAAAGGATAAATGTTCTTTCTTAGTGTGACTTTCTGGTTGTTGTGATTTATGACTGCAGAAAGGTCTATTATCTGCTGGCTGTTTCCCTTTATATTTAATAATTTTTGTGTATGTATTGTTTCTAGGGAGATCCAGGTCCACCAGGTGCACCTGGGAAGAGTGGCCCTGTTGGGCTTAAAGGCTTCAGAGGGAGCAGAGGAACCCCCGGTCCAACGGTAACACAAATTTTCACATCTCTAATAGCTGAACGTCTCTGACTGTCAACAGCAGAGCCTCTTGAAATGTGCAGCTTGCAATTAGATCACAAGTTAACTTCAGATACTAACAGCCAAAGAGACTCTGTAAGAATTTTGCAAAAGCTGTGATAAGACTGTGGACGCAGTTGTCCCACGATTGTGAAGGCTGTTTGTTTCTGTGTCTCCAGGGTCCTGCAGGTCTGAAGGGAGGAGAGGGCCTGCTTGGTGTCGCTGGACCCATTGTACGTCTAATTTGTTGAAATTGCTTTCCCATCCTATTCCCGGCTCCATTTTCAGCCGCTGTGTTTTATAGAATGCTAGGACATATGAAGCAGGAGGCTGTTTCCATGGTGACCAGTGATCGTGACCGTTGCATTAAATAAAAGACTGAATCATGTGATATAGTTCCCTCACCTCTCTATCTCTTCTTATTTTCAGGGTTCCACTGGAGAGAGGGGTCCCGCTGGGCTGGCTGGCGCTATTGGCCAGCCAGGACGCTCCGGCGGCGTTGGTCCTGCTGGGCCAATGGGAGAGAAAGGCGAGCCAGTAAGCTCTGGAACATTGCTAATTTTGTTTCTCACGCGATTGTGTCCAGTAACACATATGACACAATCACCTCCTACCACTGGGTAATAAGTAACGTGTGCTCTCGCTTTGGAATGTGTCATTATGAACCTGAGAGCAGGAGAAAGGAAAAGGAGACAGTGAGAGAATATATAAGTGTGATCAAGTCTGCTTTCCTAAAAATGAGTTTCTTTCCTGGTATGAGACATTAATCCATGTGGCATGCTGCTTCACGAGGATAATAAGTATAATGGTATTTGTTAAATATGCTGTTTCCCACCTGTTGCCTAGGGAGAGAAAGGGCCCCCAGGGCCAGCTGGACGTGATGGGGAACTGGGACCAAGAGGGCTGCCAGGGGTTGCAGGACCTCCTGGGCCTCCAGGGGAGGACGGAGACAAGGTGTAGTGAACAGCTAAACGGACTGCAGCACTTGTTTTTGCTGATTTTGGGACTCAGTGTTTCATGTGTTTGCCTTGATAGGGAGAGACAGGAGTATCAGGCCAGAAGGGTAGCAAAGGAGACAAAGGAGAAGCTGTGAGTATGACTTTTTTTTGTAAATAGGTGCAACATGGCATGATTTTGAATCACCAGGAGGTAGCTGATAAAGGCTTACAGTATAAATGATTTGTCATATTTCATAGTCTGGGCAGTGCATTCTCTGGTGTAATGAGCAGTTACCATTAATCATATCCCATCAGTGAATGCATACTGAACCACCATGCTGTGCTCTGTGCTCTTTTATAGGGACCCCCAGGACCTGTTGGTATTCAAGGACCTATTGGTCAACCGGGACTGCCTGTATGTGCCATAATTTAAAACCAAAAAAAAAAAAACACGAGGGCTTGGTTTGGACTGTGCAATTGTGCAATGCTTGTCTGTGTTTCTTTTAGGGTGCAGATGGCGAGCCAGGTCCTCGTGGGCAGCAGGGTATGAACGGGGCAAAAGGAGATGAAGGACCTAGAGGCTTTAAGGGGGCATCGGGTCCTTCTGGACTACAGGTAAAAAAAAAATACAATAAATTTTAACAGTGTTTATATCTCCCTGTTTATACTAGAGTATTTCCTTCCCTTCACTATACTTCCCTGCCTTTGTAGGGAATGCCAGGGCCACCAGGGGAGAAAGGAGAGAGTGGGCATGTTGGTTCAATGGTGAGTACAGCTCAGCAATCTCAGCACATACATCATTCATCTCATGTCCATTACGGTTTCAAGTTGCTTCTGACTCATCACTTCGCTGACATCTTGCATCATTATCTAGCTGACTTCTTGTAGTCTTTTCCTATACTGAACATTGACTATTTCTCATTTCATCTAAAAAAAACCCATACATAAATGTTTCCTTAAAAATTTCCCCTTCATTAAGAACAATTTAACAGATATGTTTGAAGATCAAACATGTATGTATTCAGTAATGGAAAACAATTAATTATTTGCAAGAAAGATACTAGAGCATGATGGTTTGTGTTTGCAGAGGCTGTAAATTTATATTTTTGTTCATGATTAGGACATTTCTGAAGAATTATGATATGAAAGTCTGATTTAATCCATTACAGCACACGGCACATGTAGACAATCCACACAGAAGAACAAATATTATCCCCTCTCTATGGGAATAGAAGGATAAAAGAAAGAATAAGGAATGAAATCCAGCTATAGTGTAATTAGAATACAACACCATGCATCTTTATTTTAGAGTTAAAGCTCCAATGAAAAATTTAATAGATAATGTTAGTTCTTTTGGTAAGGATATAGATTTTCTTTAAATTGCTCATTATGGGAGGAAAAAAAGACTCATAATGAGGCAACTGTGGAGGAGAAGATGTCTTATTTTTAAGACTCTGTCAGATCTGGTGTTTGTATTGCAAATTTTCAAGGTATCAGCAGTCTATAGTTGGTACACAGACACCCCACCTGAGCTTTTTAAACTTTAATTAGTACCACCTATTTAGTTCATTAGCACCAGCTGTGCTGAATCCGCTGCTATGGTTTAAACTTGTGAGCCAACCTTTCCTCTGCCGATAATCATTAACATTTACTGCTCTCAAACTCTAGGATGGGAGGTTGTTGAGTGGGGCTGGGTTTGCTGAGGTCAGTGATTAGCCTAAATATTTGTGCAAAGAGGTGTAAGACTGATATTGAAAGAAAGCCCAGTCTTGGAAGAGTCATTTAAATCCTGAAATAAGGCTGTTCGGTCCTGCGATGGATGCGCCGTGGATTAATAAGCGGTTCAGAAAATGCCTCCAGTGGTGTTTCTATTAAAATAGCCTTGAAAACACTTAAAAACTGACAGGGCTGCTTTTGAGGATTTCACGAAAACCTAGCTAAATTTGTGTTTTCCCAATGACATGCATTTTGATAAACAGGCAGTGTGACTTGTCATAACAGCAAAAGTACAAGTGAAACTAATAATGTTAAATATGGTTCCGCTCCAGGTAATGATCCCAGCAAGCTGTGCCAGAGAGCCAGCATGCACAACATAACTGAGCAAAAGATTATAGTAGAGACATATCACAGCAGTGGCACAGTGACATGCTTAGCAAATGAATAATTCTTAAACTTTTTGTGGCCCCTCATTAGCTCCATAACAGGCAGTGTTATGCTGACAAATATGTCAGGTAAATCAGCTACTCTCTTGATTCTGTTATATTTTATAAGATGATATTTATAATAATTATTGTTAGATGAAAACCTGTAACCTCACTGCATCTTTTTTAAATGTGTGATAGAACTTCAAGGCTGAGAAGTAGTAGTACTGAATAGACCTTGGCTTCATGCGCGTGAAAGATGAGCCCAGGAAATGAATGGTTCATTCTGCATGTGAAAGAAAGAAATAAGATAAATTTAAAAAATAAAGAAAAAGAAGCAGTGACAAAAAGGAGGCAGTGGAGCAATGGAGTGGAAGGAAGAGGCGGGGCCCTTATTGTGAGCAGGAAGACAGTGTGACAGCTGCTAATCAGATTAGCCTCAGCCTCGGCTGTCTAATGAGCATCCTCCTTTGTGACAGTCATCTCACAACGCTGTCAGCCATGAACACACGCTCAACAAGATTCTCTATAGCCCCTCTTCTCCACAGCCAGATTAGGGAGGGGATGCATTAAAATGGAACCAAAACAAGAGAAAGGGAGAGAGAGAGAGAGGCGAGATGGTGAGGACTCAGTGGGAAAGTTTCATTCATGTGTGAGTGCTGCGGATCACAGAATTCTCCTCTCTAGTGCTGAAGTATTTCTCCGCTAGAAGGATATGTGTTTCCTCTAGTCCCACACAGTCTCTCCCTGGGCAGATTGTCTGTCTTTCTGTTTCAGTGTCTTTACAACACAAGGTTCCCTCCAAGACTTAAGCATCTACTCAACTGAAACTGAAGCCGAGCATAGTTAGGATTAATTGCTTTGCGCTCTCTTGAGCAGCACAGAAGAGTCAAATCGCATGCCTTTCCTGGCTTGAAGAATATGGTCTTGCACATCACAGGATAGAGGTTTCTTATTAATAAGAGAGAATATGAGAGAGGATCAGCGGGGAAAATGAAAAAGAATCAGAACCTATGTCATATTGAGGGTAATGACCTGTCTGGATGTCTTCATCATGTCACTACGGTAGCAATCATAGATACTTGGGCCATTGCATAAGTAATTCACCATGGGCTGGCTTCTAACTCCTGTTTAATTTAGAATCACTAGCTAACACACTGCTTACATTCAATTTGTATTTCTGTTTTTATTTTCTGATTAAATATGTAATTTCTGTCTTCACAGGGCCCTCCGGGACAACCAGGTCCAAGAGGACCTCAAGGGCCTATTGGGGGAGAGGTAGAGTGTGTTTTTTTTAATTCGCATACTTAAATGTAAAGGCAGCATTACTATATTACATATATTAAGAGATAGTTTCACTAAAGGACAAATAAAGAGGGCACTATACATGTAGAGTAAATAAAATGAGACATCCTTCTGTAAGTCCCACCACTTGGCCACAATTTTGGAAAATCTCAGGGCACTTATTTGTGGAGATAGCCTGGAGCATCACCTAAATAAATTTTAATTTCAGTGGTGTTTGCTCCTGGAAGTTGAAAAATTTTTTGTTACAGAATTCTCAGATTTCGTTCAGGATTCTTAATGTCTATAAAGCTGTTGATGTGGTGTTTGAACAACACCAGTATAAATATTGTCCTGCTCAAATTGTTATTCCTAGCCAAAGCATAGAATCGAACATGCATAGATTGTAGAAGCAGGTATTAAATTAGTTAAAACAATAAATGCACCAGCACAGTCTATTTGATTTGGTAATGCTAATCAGCATTACCAGATATTCTAATTTGCCTCTCATGATGAATAGATATGCATAATTTTTCATGATTACTGCCTGTTATATTTTACCCTGTTCTTTTAACTTTTAAGTTAATTTTCTGAGGTTTGAAAATATTTATTCTTTGTTCTCGAGCTGTTCTTTGTGAAAATGTATCATTAAGATTTGACTGTGTTTCGTTTTTTTCATTTAAACCATTTTAAAAATAGAAAGTCTGGAAATGTCATATTGAAATAACGCACACCTTGTGCAAGCATTAGAATCAAGGAGACACAGTATTATCAACAATATCAGCGTAATAGCTCGTGCGCTAAACAAAGCGTGCCTTGTATTTTCCAGCCCTTCATCTATACAGTCTCTTTTGAGCACTTCCTGCCACGCTGCCTTTGAAACTTGAATTATTAAATAGAATTAGGATATAATCCTTGGGAGAGAGTTATATTTACTGCTCTATGAATCATTAAGAAGTATTAGACTATTATCCCTGAGAGGCAGTTATATTTACCTCTAGTAATGGCCGTCCCTCTACAGCCTCTCATACTGGTCAATTATTTAGCAGTGAGCTGAAGAAAGCTGCGTGAGCAACACTTTTGCTTCATCACATGAAGCTTGGAAATACAGTGGCGCAGAGATGGATGGATCCATAAATGGATTGATACAGGAATAGTGGGAAAGAGTGAAGTGGGGGTGAGATAGTATGTGAGGAAAGCAGTTGGCAGCAGGAGTTCAGTTGTAGTGCGCAGCTTTATTCAACTCCCATGCTTGTGCACTCTACCGGAGACATGTTTTTCCTGGGTTTGTGTCTAGACACAGGGCAAAATGCACTGACATGTGCGTGTGCACACCAACACACTCGCACAAACAAACAAACCAAGTGATAGAAAGAGAGGAAGTAGAATCCACCCTCTGTGATTTAGACAATATCCACATAGCAAAACTGACAGTATTTCCTTGTGTTGTGAAAATGATGTTCCAGTTTCTGCCTTCTGTGGGCAAACTGCTGACAAACAAACAAAAAATACTGCAGAATGCTGCAAAAATTGATTTTTCAGAAATCAAATGAATATTTCAACGTGCCCTTGTTTTATGATGCTGCAGTTCAAGCTGTTCTCTCTCCTCCTGCCACAGGGCTCACCTGGAATGCCTGGTGGAGTTGGCCAGCCTGGACTTGTTGGAGAGAAGGTCAGAACTTCCCATTAGGAAATGCATTATGTTTACATGTGCACATACAGTAGAAGGGTGGTGGTTTGTGTGTGTAGAGTTGAGCTTCAGTGTATACAGAATATTACCAAATTTTCCTTTGCAATCAGGGTGATGATGGAGAAGCTGGAGACCCCGGGCCAGTTGGAGAGCCTGGCATTTCTGTGAGTCACATTTCCTGCATCTTAGCTTCTGTCTTCCCTTAAGTTCTTCAACCTTTCGAGGATTGTCATTTCATTTGCTGGTATCCCAGGGTCCCAAAGGTGATGTTGGGGAAAAGGGTGATTCTGGTCCTCCTGGTACAGCTGGCCCCACTGGACCCAGAGGAACACCAGGAGAAGATGGACCCAAAGGCAACCTTGTTAGTCTCTGTGGTTCAGTGACATTTTCTTGCTGTCTTGCTTTTAGGCCAGTTGGTCTTTTAATGCCATACATGATGTGTGTGTGTGTGTGTGTGTGTGTGTGTTTTTTTTACTCACTTTTTTCTTTTGCTCATAGGGTCCTATCGGATTCCCTGGAGATGCAGGGCCCCCTGGTGAACCTGGTGTCAATGTGAGAGCTAATGTTTTTATTTACTGTCATATCTGTATTTTTTAATCTCTGTTCTTACATGACATTTATTTGTTCAGGGAGTAGACGGTGCACCAGGGTCTAAAGGAGATAGTGGAGATCCTGGCAAAGCCGTAAGCAGCAATGTTTTTTATTCACTTCCTGCATATTGTCATCCTCCTAAAATAATGGCCTAAGTCATTTTTTAACAAAAAGTTTATTTTTGCCTAAATCATCATATTTTCAATATTTGGTTCAGTTTTTTGTGTTTTCTGAAAAATCTGAAAAAAAGTGACTTAGGCCATTATTTTAGGAGGGTGACAACATGTAGATGACACTGCTAGCTCTTGTAAGATTAGCTGAAATCTTATTATTTAATTAACATAGTGACATTAAGTCAAGGTCAACTTCTTTGACTTTTTTCTATTTTCTTTCATTTCTGTAGGGACCACCAGGAGCTTCTGGAGAGCCTGGTCCTTCAGGACCACCTGGACGGAGGGTAAGCTTAGTATATGGTGTATTTTTGTGTGCGTGTATAGGTATATTATGTGTTTATCTGCAGCTAATGCTTTAGCTCATGCCATTGTCTACTGTTTCTTTCAGGGTCATGTTGGTGCCGCAGGAAAAGAAGGAAAGCAAGGCATGAAGGGAGCTAAGGTAAATTCAAAAACAGTCATCTCTCTCTGAATAATACTTTTTTGATCTATTTTGCTAGTAGTGCTTTGCACTTTGTGTCTGTCTCCTGGCTCTGTAGGGCGCGAGTGGAGCCCAGGGATCAGCGGGGAAGATGGGCCCAGTGGGACCCCAAGGACGGCCAGGGAGGCCTGGTCCAGAAGGGTTTCGAGGCATTCCAGGTTCAGCGGTATGTGGATGCAAGATGCTACTTTGATTCAAAGTTGTCATAATACTGGGGAACCAGACTTGACTTTGAAGGTTATACCACACACATGTCTAATTTGTGTAATTATTTTGCAGGGTGAACCAGGATTAAATGGACCACCAGGGCAAACGGGACCACCAGGACCAATAGTAAGATTGTTAAATTATTTGAATCTGTTTTCATAATTTAATGCAAAATTCAACATTCAACAAAACATATTTCATACAGAGCCTACATTACTGATGTATCTAATATATCTGACATTGTAAACAGGGGCCACCAGGACTCCCAGGATTAAAAGGAGATCCTGGAAGCAAGGGAGATAAAGTGAGTTTTTAGCTTTTGACAGAGAGAACAGTGTGCACTAGTGTAAACCTAATGACACAATGGTGATGAGCCATCTCTCTATCTGCAGGGTCATGGTGGGTTGATTGGTCTAATTGGCCCCCCGGGAGAACCAGGTGAGAAAGGAGACAGAGGCCTGCCAGGAAATCAGGGTGCACAAGGACCTAAAGGAGATCTGGTATATACGGTTGCAACATGAAACGCTTAATAGACACACAAAAAAAATCAGTATACAAAACAATGTATGATACAGGTTTGCTTATATCCAGGGTATTACCGGTCCTGCTGGTCCCACCGGCCCACCAGGCCCACCTGGACTTGCAGTAAGTTCCATACCATTATGACAATGTGCTCTCTTTTTTTATCTACTGTATGCATGTATAAATAATTGTTTCCAGCTCCCATACATACAATTTTGCTGAGGCCAATTCATTTGCTCATCCTAATATGCAGCTATGTCAATAAATTTTGTTTTGTTTATCTTGTTGCATTAAAAAACAAATGCATAAAAAACACACCTAAACAAGTTTAAAATGCACAAATAAGAGGCATTTATTATGACCTAACATAGCAGCTGGCTTACAGGCTATTGTTGCTGAGCAGGTGCCTGACTTTGTGGTGAATAGCTGATTAGCATTTTGCAGCGCTTACTTGAGTAACTGGATCATTTTCTAATCTTTAATAGCTGTTAAAAATTTATGCATGTTTTTAGTGCTGACATACTCATCATCTCTCTTAGGGTGCAGCTGGCCAGAAAGGATCGAAGGGAGACACGGTGAGTTTAGTAATTTGTCTTATTTATACATTGCTCTTCCTGTATTCACACCTCTGCTTCATAAGCAGCTGCTAGGAACATATGCTGGGGAGAGAAAGTACCTTTGTTGGCTTAAATATACCATGCTTCATAATCATAACACTCTACTGTGTTTACAACATGTCTTTGGAACTAAAAGCCTGCTGTACAGCTATGCTTTCCTTCTGTGTGATTATTTTTTTTTTCTCCATTGGGCCTTTTTAATAGGATTTGGCTCTGGTTTGTATGGTGTTATGAAAACTACTATAGTGTGTCTTGAGCATCAAGGCTTTGACCACAGCGTGCTGATGCGCACAGCTGGATAATCCTTTAAAGCAGCAGCTATATCTGGCTGGATAAAGTCAGAATTTAGCGTAGAGGTGCCAGAGAGGCTCCAGGTGAGACTTGATTGACATAAAGTTTTGTCCTCTTCTATTCCCCAGGGTGTTGTTGGTCCCAGAGGAGATACAGGTCCTGCTGGTCCCCCTGGACCTCAAGTGAGTACTTGGAATGATCCATTTCATGACCTCAGTTATGGTTTTATTATCTTTCTTTTCCTTTGGGCCCTTTTTGACATCTATGTGCTACCCTCAGGGACTTCCTGCAACAATTATTGAGCCCCTCCCTATCATGGAAGGCAGGCGGAAGAGACGAAGGCACTCAGATCGGACAAGAAGAGCACCCCCGCCTAGGGATGATAATATAGATTTGGACATGGAGGAGCTCCTCCAGAGAGATCAGCCTCTGGAGGAAGCTGAAGGAATGGAGGAAGTGTTTGCCACCCTCTCTTCTATGAAAAATGAAGTGGAGCTTATGAGGAAGCCTCTTGGAACCTTTGAAAGCCCTGCTCGGACATGCAAAGAGCTCATGATGGTTCAGCCTAGCTACAAAGATGGTTAGCAAAAAAATATGCTTAATAATTAATGCTTATTTCACCACTTGCTGCCAACAGATATTTAAGTCAAAATGCTGTTTACCATTTTGTTACCTTCATTCTATCAGAGTTTGGTGTAACTGATTGATGTGATTATTCTGTGGGTTTTGTAGGTGATTACTGGATAGATCCTAACCAGGGGTGTCACAGAGACTCCATCAAGGTGTTCTGTAACTTCACAGCTGATGGACAGACCTGTCTCTATCCTGACAAAAAGGCAGAGATGGTGAGTCTCCAATCCCTTGCTATAACCCTTTGAAATGCACAAATCAGGGGACAAATTACCCACTATGTCCCTTGATCTTTATAATTTTGCACTACAAACAGTACTTCTTCTACTCCTCTGTGTATCTAGGTGAAATTAGCAGCATGGAACAAAGAGAAACCAGGAAGCTGGTACAGCCAATACAGGAAAGGAAAGCAGGTACAAGAAATAAATAACTATATAAATAAAATAAATCAACCTCACCTCCTACCATTAATCTTAGGTAGCTCCAAATGCCAGGCAATCTTTTTCAGGTAAATTACTTATCAGAACTGCTCAGCGTTTGAATAATATTAATGCTTAATATTATGTTTATATGAATTTATAGGCATGCATGTGTGTGTGTCCATCCAAGCGCACCTGGCTACACACATATTTTTGTGCTTCTTTGTAAATCTGTTTATAGAATAATTTAGTAGCTCACATGCAACGTCATAGCTAATTTGATATTGCCAGCCATTGATTTCAGCAGTCAGAATGACTCACACAAAGTCACTGGCAGCTGTGTCTCATTGACTAGCATTCGTGGTCTCTCATGTGCACCTATTTAGAGGTCTCATAACCCTCTCGGATAATCACAGAGCTGCCAGTTGTAATTCACTGACTCATTCGCACAAGGTCACTGGAATAGATTACTTTTTTTTTTCTTCCCTTAATGACATTGCTTTCTAATTTTCTTTTACTGACATTTTCACACTTGCACATGTAAACTCCTTCATCATACATTTTAATTGTATTTTTATAAATGCTCTAAGAACAATTAGTTGTTGTTGTTTTTTTCCTGTGGTTTAATCTCAGTAAGCTAAAATGTATCCTTTTAAGTGGGATGAAAGTGGAGGGTTCTGTGTGCTCTGTGAGATCTGAGTGATGTTTTAAATATTTTTCTGTCTGGTTTGGACACTAATACATTTGTATCTGTGGCATTCAGTTCTCCTACAATGACAGGGATGGGAACCCTGTTCATGTAGTTCAGCTGACCTTCCTGAAACTACTAAGTGCCACGGCCAAGCAGTCCTTCACCTATAACTGCCAGAACTCAGCAGGCTGGTTTGACAGCACTTCCCGCTCCTACCGGCATGCCCTCCGCTTCCGCGGGAGCAATAATGAGGAGCTGACACAAGCCAAAAGCCCCTTCATCAACGCAGTGCATGATGGATGCCAGGTCAGTGCAGTGACAGTGCCAGGGAAAGGGACTAGCTGCACAAATGGGAATTAACCTTAATGAAGCTAATGTGTTTGTCAATTGTGTTGCTGTTGTCGGCTAGTATTTGATTCAGTACATGGGTAACCATCAAATCACTGACTTGAATAAGGATTAAAAGGGGAGTGGAGAGAGCTAGCAGTCGATTTAAGCCGAGCAAATTCCAGTAATTGCTTTCATTTTTCTTTTTCAGTTCCGCAAAGGTCAGGAAAAGACTGTCTTAGAGATTGACTCACCCTCAGCAGAACTACTTCCTATTATAGATGTCGCTCCGGCAGACTTTGGCGACAGCAACCAGAAGTTTGGATTCCAAGTTGGAAACATATGCTTCACTGGTTAACATTCTGGCAACAACAAACCCATACAAAGGCCTGCGCAGCAAGTTTTCAGCAAGAGAAACTGGGCTTTAACTGCTGCCCCAAAAAAATATTTATTATATTATGTTCCTGTATGTGGTGGGTTTTATTTAAGACTCTTCGACAGCCAATGAAATGGTTTCTATGGCTTTCCAACAGTGAGAAGAATAGTAAGAAAGAAGATATGCAACAGTGGGAGCAAAGCACATTTACCAAAGGGAATTATTTCAGTTAAATATATTTAATTTGTTCTTGTTTCTTTATTATTTTTTTTCCTCTCACTGTTTCAGTATGCTGTAACTGATCCTCTAGAATTTTAAAGACTTTGCCACTTGACAGTGACCACTTATTAGCAAGATGGATCTCTCCAATCACACAAAGGAACAGTCTGTCTTTTATTGGTAATGGTCACTTGAGTGGTTGGTGCTTGTATCTCATGTTTTACAAAGACTGAGACTAAAAAAAAAAATCAGAGACGTTGCCATTCTTGCATGCTTGGATTTTATTATAATGACAATTGCATAGCAGTTGCGAACTAGCCTTGCATATTAATTCCACACGAGCACTATAATTAATTTCCTGTGTGCAGGAATGATAAATTGTCCTTTTTACCCTTCAACTGCAGTTTGCTCAGTGAATTACCTTGATTTGTATTCATTCGGTGTAGCTAGTTGTTGAACCCGACACTTACTTGAACAAATAAGGTTGTTTCCTTTATTGGACTGCTTCTCCCGTGGGCTTGATAATAAGTTTTTTGAGCTCTCCATGTTTCCACAGACCAGTGTAAGTCAGCATAATATTGTTTCTGCTGTGGTATACTGTATAATTGCTGTGACATACCTCAATACTTAGATTGGGGATATTTTAAGGCAAGAATTGAGAACATGCTGTTAAAGTGTTCCATAGTGTGAATTGCAGTCCTTCCAGCCACAAGACATCTCAAGCATCTCTTAAAGGCATTTAAGAATTGCTGACCTAACCCGTTTTCATTTTTCTGCCCTACTCAGAGGTTTTTCTTTCTCTGTATTGTTCATATGTTGCTATCTGAACAGAGTGCATTGCTGTTCACTTGGAACGATTCGCTCTTCAGTGGTGCTAAAGACAATTTTGTTATTTCTGTGTCACTATATTGTTTGTGTGTATCTTTGGGCAGGATTATAGAACTAGAGAGTGAGAGGGCTCTTTCAGCAGCAAGAAACATCCTCAGAGGATGGGGACTAGTCTCCTGTGTTTTTGCACATCTTCCGGCCGGTGTCACAGGGCCAGCAAAAGGAGGTTAGGAACAGTTCAGAGCACTGTGGTTGATTGCTTTAAAGGGAAAAGACAACCTTAAACCACATTGATGTTTTTGCTATTCCAGTGATTTTAGTTAGTAGGTTTAGTTTGTCTTAACACCCCCTAAACTAGAAATTAAAACATCTAAACTGGAGTTGATAATGTTGCAGAGGTTTGAGAAGTAGAGCAAGCATACATTTTTTCCATAGAGATTCTTTTTTTTTCTTTTCAAAATCCTTTTTATTTTAGAGCTGTGAATCAGAGATGGTGACATCTCAGTAAAATTACCATGGGTGCTCTTATAGTGTCACAAGTGTAATTCCATTATTCATAGTCTGTGGAGAAGCTCCAGGATTTCTTTTTAGATGATGTTATTGCTACAGTCTGTCTCTGTATGTTGGCTTAAACAGTCTTCTTTGAATTAACAAATGGAGCTGTGAAACATTACAGAAATTACATTTCCATGCAAGTTTTATGGGGTTTTCCTTTAACAAGTTACATTTTTTTAACGCTCTAAATACCTCTTCTAACGTTATTAGTGGACTAATTGTATCTAGCATGTTTAACTTTGCAATTCACTCCTACTGTTGTATTTTTTCTTAGCATGTAAACAGTGCCGTCATTTACTCCTCTCCTCCTGCCCCATCATGCACTGCCCCTCCCATGTATAGCATTTGTTGTACTAATTTTATATACTGTACAGGACCTTTTGAGCAATAACCTGTTGTATGAATGAAAAACAAATGCATTTGTCAAAAGTTGATGTCCAAATAAAAAGAAACAAAAAATCCCACTGTTTTTTTTTTTTTTCCTCTCCCAGGTTAGAACAACAGCTGTGATTGCATGTCACTGTCTGCAGTGTCTGGTCAAAGTGTAATAGATAAACCATGCTCTTCATTACAAACTAGTTCTGCAACATTCAGCTAACAAGCATTCAGTCAGAACCCTCACAGAGAAGATGCAATCTACTCTGATTTGTTCTCCAGTTCATTTATTTCAATTAGCGCTCGTTTGGTTCTCGAGAGGGAAGGTGGAGAGCAGACGCAGTGAGGGAATGATGAAACAGTGGATGGCGGCAATAAGAGACGAGGTCAGTAAAGAAATAGCAGATGATAAGCTGTGGAAATCTGATCATTTCTGTGAAGAAAGCGGGAGCTGTGCAGATGAATATTTATGTGAAACAGACTCAAATAATTAGAAAATTTTCACTGAATCATTCAGATACACGGCGCACACATGCGGGCACTCTAAAGCCCATTCTGTTGCATGTGTTAGACTACAAGGTTCTCATCCCCTCTTGGGCCATTGTTCAAGGTTAGCATCAATTGCAGAATAAAGGTTACCGTGTTTTTCTCCTTTCTGCTCTCTTCCACTTAATTGAATTTTAACAACACTAAGCTTTTGCCCAGGAAATGTCATCTGTTGCCACTACCTCAGAATAATGATCAGGCAGAAGAGCGGTGCGACTGTCAATATGGTATTTCCACAGTACTGCGCCCTTTCCTTTTGTTCACATTCCATCTTACAGGTCCCACCACTTCTGTGATATTGTCTCCAAGGTTTTTTTCTGCTGTGTGCCACACGTTTGTTAGTGCTGTGTACAACTACCATCTCTGCTGATGGATGAAAATCTTTATGACGTACTAATATATCAGAATAAATCCTTATAATTGAGTTGTCAAACTTGACAATCATTTGGAGATCACTGGAGATTTTTTTTTTTTTACCATTGCACAGAGATGAACAGAGCAATGAGAGGAGAGCTGCATCCAACTGATCCGGGAGCTCATCTCTGTGAAAGCCTGTAAGAACACCATGGAATCGCTCTTTCATGTGAGGAAATCGGCATGTTATGCTTACAGATATGAACATGCACGTTACACAGAGCAATGCTTAACAATGTGGACGGGTGAAGATTTTTTTTCTGTCAGATATGTGAACCGCAAAAAGAAAATGTGAAATACTGATTTACTATTTGATTTCTTTTCAGACTTGTTTCAAATTACCGATATAAAAAGTACACTGTGAGGTATAACTTTGGAAAGAAAAGTAAAATTGTCGCGTTGATAATTCTATAATTATAATTTTGCATAAACATTAACAACCAAAAAACTGAAACTATACTATCTCTCTGAACGAGGCATTTTATTAATTCTCATCATTCTTTCCTTAAAAAATAAACTATTATTTAAGTAGTTGGTGACATTTTAACTCCATGCTGGTGAACATAACATCAGTTAAATTCTTTAACTAAATATGACGTATTGATAAACTCTGCATTACTGAATGGGGGGCAAAATTTCCAGAAGATGGTAAAGTGGTCTTCTGTCTTTTATTTAAGGCTGCACTCTGATCAACAAATATTATCTGTGTTATGCACAAAATGTCGATGGTTTGATCGTGGTTAGCTCTGCATTGGGTATACTACTACAGTACATCAAGGATTTGAGCAGAACTGTGGATCTTTGGCCGGTACTAATGAGTTGATTCAGGTTTACATTTGTAAACCCAGCTGCAAGATCCTTACAGTACATGCTGCATATTGGGGAAAAAGATGATGGCATCTCCTGATCGTGATCTTTTTTTGTCTGTGCTCTCTTATCTCTCTCTCCCTGTGGTTGCCGCTCTCCTGCGCTCACGTCTCTGTCTCATTATTCTGGAGCTGAAAATGTTCGATATATTTCGCTATTGTTTGTTGTTGGACTGTCTGGTCGTCCCACTTTCCCCCTCTAGTTTTCCAGTCCCTCAGCTCCTCTCCTGTGACATTGATTCTAACTAAGCTGAACGTGTCACAAAGTCACAGCGAGAAATGAACAAATTAAACAGATGTTCAGATTAATTAGATGGAGTCAGTGGAAATATCTACATTTCCGGGTGAACGGGGACATTTCCTCGGTCTCAACACGTCCAGCCAAATCTGGATGTTGTATCACAGTAGATAACAGCAGACATTATTTTCCAACCCACTGATGTGTGTGTGCGTGAGCATGCTGCTCTCAGTTTAGCATCTTGTACTGTACATGTGGTGGGGAATAACTTGGATCATTTTGAGCCTGTGATGAGCATGGTCCTTCATGCGTAGGCTTGGATGTGTGCCTTTGTGTGGGTATGTGAAAATCATGAGCATTTGCTGCTGAGCAGGGGTTCTCTTATTAGTGTGCATGCAGGCACCTCACCTGCCAGGTCCCATCCACAGCTCCTTTATCTCACGAAGGGTTGGAGGAATCATTTCCACTGATGCCTTTTCCGTCAAGCGCTTATCAACAAAGCTAACATTAGTAAAGCAGTTTGAAAAAAAAAAAATGACTTGAAGGCGAGGGAGGGAAATAGAAATCCCTGGGTGAGTGGACAAACAGCTCAGTGATGATTTGGAAGCCCAAGGCCCTGTGTGTCTGAGAGTGTCAGATGATTATCTGGCAGACGGAGAGCCCAGATTTAAACACACAGCTTGAGAACACCCCCGCCACCTCCAGCACACACATCCTATTCGTAATTTGCCGTCTGCTGCAGCGCCCAGCATCCACCGCCACAGCTAAAACCGCAACCACTGCTACCGCCGTGCCAGCCTCACTTAACTTAGTTCTAAGTAAAAGGAAGACAAAGTTTTCTACTAGCTTCCCCAGACAGCCAAGGTAATCAGTGTGTCTTATTTAACAGATTGGGGGAAAGACACAGAGAGAAGTAGAGAGATGAGAGAATCAGAATGATCGAAGAGAGAGAAAGAGAGTGGTAGTCATTCACTAGACGGGCCTGTGCTGAATGAATTACTCAGACCAATTTAAACATGAACAGATGTTCATAAATCCAAGGCAGACAGTGTTAATGAACAAACTTAGCCCTGATCAGAAAGACAAGAGGAATAATCAGAGGGGGCTTGTATTCAGCTTTGTGTGTGCATATGTAAGTGTGCTTCTGATTTGTTAGTGAGTGAGAGTAAGTGAAAGTGAGAGAGTGGTAGCCGTGTGACCCCATCACTCAATACAAATGATTTTTGCCATAAATCAGAGAAGGCAGTGAGCAAAAGAGCGAAAAGGACAGACGGAGACTGAGTGATTCAGCTCGGAGAGCACACTGGCTCAGACTACAGCTGAAGAGCTAGGGAAACAAATTGTTTCCATTCACCTCAATGAGTCCTGTCTCCTGTCTGTGGTCCTGAATGCAAAGAAATCCTCATCTTCCCTCCAGCTCTCACTCAGTCACACCCTTTCCGTCTTTCTCCCTCCTTTCCTGCTCTCTTCCTCTCTAAATGATCAATGCGCCCTGTCCTGTATCAGTAGTGGCACTAACACGGTTGTTATTCTATCACAGAGAATCAGAAGTGGCAGCATTTCATGGGCACCTGGACACATTTCATAAATCTCGCAAAGGAGAGGTGAACTGCAAAGACAAAATACTTTACTTGAAGTGTGGGGGTGCTGAAAGTCGTTCAGTGGTTAGAGATAACAACGTTTTCCCTGTTACTTGTATAAAATTGCCGGTGTCATGTAATCTTTGTATTTATACTAGCTAAATGGATAAGTCCAAGTAATCAATACTCTTTCTGGGAAGATATAAAGCATCCTTTTCTCCTCGCTTGATGGTGCAACTGACAGCGTTTGAATTATGCTTTCATATGTTTCACAGTAATGAATACAGTTGGGCCTGACTCTGCTGCTCTTCAATCATTTAAAACTAACCTGAGACATGAAGCAATATCCTGAGTCTACAGTTGGGAATTACTCTTCCTCCAGCCACTGTTTTTTTTTTTTACTTGTCTGTCTTACTCAATAACTCTGATTCCCTCTTTTCACTATATAATCAAACACTGTAGCTTGAAAGCCCTGTGCCCTCGCTTTATTGTATGCATGCATACACAGAATGGTCAAACTAGAGTGCATTGGTGACTTTGATTGCTGCAACTTTTCAGCCACAAAAGTAACCAGAAAAAGTTGGTAATGAATAGCAATTTCTTTTTTTTCTTTTTTGACAGAAACAGTGTTCACACTTTTCAGTCAAAAGAAATCCAGCTGTTCCAGAAAGTCTTCTGTAAAATCCAACCACTCAAACATTTCAAGAAGCTTCTTGATAAGATTATTTTAATTTGCCATGTATAGATAAAGCTTTCAGTCTTTGCTACTGATAAATCCTGACCTGTTTCACTGGGATATAGCTCGCAAATATAAAACACAGCAAACAGGGCAATGTTCAAATAAAACCACAATTATGAAATAAAAATCTTCGTGCTGGTGTTTCACTCGCTTTGACTTTTTTTTAACATATGAAAGGAGCACAAAGCCCCCCCGCTCTCTGTCTATTTCCCCTGGGGAACATGAAACAGACATTTCTAGTTACAGTTAGCCTCATATGAATGCTTGTTTCAGCATCAGACAAAAATGCAATGATGCTCTAATTGAATGCTTTGCTTCCTGAATAAACCAGAACCTGCTCTTCTAAAGCACAATGCTTCAATCTGAATTCTACTGAAGATCCAGGCTCCATTTATGATCTGCATAATGCATGTTTCTTTTTTATACGCAAGTACAAATATTGCAGTCATGCTGTAGACTGAATGTATCCTTGTGATATAGAGACTTTTGATGTGTTTCTATGCTACTGCAGTACTAATGAGAGACTAGGGGTTTCAGGGTTTCAGGTGCTGGTGCACTGAGAGAGGAGGTGAGTGACAGGGCTCATGAATAGTGATGGCCGACAGCTGCTCATTAACCAAGAGACTGTCTGTCAGCCAGCAGACTGGAAAAGGAGCCCTTCCCCTATGTTTGCACACATGTTTGCACATAAACACACACCGGTATGAAATTACACACACACATGCACAAGCCGATGGAGATTTGGTGAACAACATGAGCACATACACAGAGACACACATACAGTTCATATCCCCTTCATCTGGATCCCTTGTGCCTGCTGTCGAGTGGAGGCCAATCATGCCTTTCCCCCTGACAGCATGAGCAGCGTGTGCTTTTACCTATGTGCTCATACCACTCCCACTGGGGCAAGACCCTTGCTGAATATGGAAACACCTGCTAGATGTAAATTCTGAATGAGGTCCAGAGTGCAAAAGGTACAAAACATTAAGGCAGAAGACAGAAGATGTGAGTTGCGATACTTTTATGCTGTCATTATGGAGAATTGTCTGCCACCTCCACACCTCTTTCACTTTAACAGCCTGGAAAGAAAGTAAATATTCTATAGCAAGGTGACCTAGATATGGACATATGTTCATGTTTCATTACTTTTCTGATAGTGACATGTTGCTCTTCCAAATAATTCATTCTTAAGGCTATAATAGTGTGAAACTGAAGTTCCTTGAAATCAGAAGGCAAACCCAGGAGGACACTGTAAGCATGATGTGAGATATGACACGGAATGTCAAAAGCTAAGTAAGTCTTTTCAGCTTGTTGTTTTATAACAACATATCCCAGTTCTGAAAGCTGTCAAAACATTAAAAATAACACGTTTAAAAGAAATACTGTCAGTCTGTTTTCAAGATTCCTTTAGTTTCCTTGGTGGGAAAAAGAAATGCAGGAAGCAGTTTTTCCTATTGTGCCTCGGTTAGTACAAAGAATGTGAAAAGGTGTCACCACCCTTTCCCTTATCAATTTTCTGTCTTTCTATCAACAAGCTAAACGGCTACATGGAGCATGTCCTGATTTCAAGTTCCTGCCTTTTGGATTTTCACCTAACATGCATTACTACAATATAAGATAGAAAAAGAGACCTCAATGACACAAAAATGAATTCTCAAGTTATGTATCATCCCCTGAAAACCCCATTCCCATAGCGACTCTGTCTGCTCCCAGACTGCCAAAAAACAAACTTAAAATCAGCAAAAAATGGTTTAAGCATAAAAATTAGCAAAGAAAGAATAATAAAGCATCCTCAACTGCACCAAAGAGTAAAACAGTTAAATGTGGATTATTAAACATCCCTCTCTCTTCTGATAAACATATTGATTTATTCTGCCGTACAGAAATCTGGTTACAGCAGGATGAATATGTTAGTTTAAACAAATCAACACCCACGAGTCATGTTAACTGTCAGAATGCTCAAAGCACAGGTCAAGTAGGAGTAGCAGCAGCAATCTTTTACTCCATCTCATTAATCACTGAAAGACGCAGACAGAGTGTTAATTTATTTGAAACTCTGACACTTAGCCCTGTACACTCTAACTGGAAAATTCAAAAACCAGTTTTATTGTTGTAATCTATTGTCCACCTGGCCCTTAGTAAGAAGTTCTATTTGATTTCTCAGACTTTATATCTGATTTAGTCCTCAGTTCAGATAAAATAATTATAGTGGGAGAATTTAACGTGCATGTAGATGCTGAAAATGACAGGTTCAAGACTGCATTTAATCTATTATTAGATTCAATTGGCTTCTCTCAAAATGTAAATGAGCCCACCCACCACTTTAATCACACTCTGAATCGTGTTCGGACATATGGTATAGAAACTGAACATTTAACAGTATTTCCTGAAAACCCGCTTTTGTCTGATCATTTCTTAATAAAATGTAAATTTACAATAATGGATTATACCACAGTAGGCAATAAAGTTCATTAATTTAGAAGATGTTCATTTAGCCTGGAAAAAGAGTTTGTTGCTCTGTAAAAAAAAAAAAAAAAAAAAAGCCCTCTGTAAAGCTGGGACATCTTACTATTCATCACTAAGTGAAGAAAATCAGAATAACCCCAGGTTTCTTTTCAGCACTGTGGCCAGGCTGACAAAGAGTCAGAGCTGTGTTGAGCCGGGCATCCCTTTACCCTCAACTAGTAATGACCTCATGAATTTTTCTTCCCATATGAAATTTTAACCATTAAATAAAAATTTTATTCATAGCATAGCCATCCCACAGACGTATTATTATGTGCAGCTACTTTCAATATTGCTGATATTTATTTAGACTCTTTCTCTCCAACCCTACCATTAATTAATGCTTGGATCCTAAATATTATCAGTTTATCTCTAGTAACAGATTACATACCACAGACCTTTAGGGTTGCAGTAATTAAATGATTACTTTTTATATAAACATAAGTATATATATTAATATTTTTATAAAATATATATATTAAAACTTTTATAAAATATAAATATCTTAAAAAAGATATAAAATATTTACAAAATATAGGTATATAATTATAAATATAAATTTATATTTGTATAAAATAAAAATATCTTTTAAATATATAAAATATTTTTCAAATATAAATATATATATAAATATACGTTTTTTATAAAAAAATATATAATATATATTATATATATTATAATATTTATAAAATATAAAAAGAAACATAAAAATAAATATAAACAGAAGTATATTATATATATATTTTATTAAAAAAAGTATTTAGGCAGCATGGTGGCATGGTGTTTAGCACTGCTGCCTTACGGTTAGAATGCTATCTGGAGAGTCTGGGTTCATTTCCACCTTGGCCCAGGCTTCTCTCTCTCTCTCTGTGCAATTTGCATGTTCCCCCTGTGTCTGCTTGGGGTTTGTCCTGTGCTAGCCCTGCAACAGGCTGGTGACCTGTACCTATAAAAAAAAATGTACATATGTTATTATATGTATAAATATACATTTGAATTTTTATAAAATAAAACTTACAAATTAAGTTATTAATTAAATTTATATTCTTATAGGTACAGGTTGCAGGGCTAACACATGGAAACACAGACAACCATTCACACCTATGTGCAATTTAGAGTGGCCATTTAACCTAACCCCAGTAAGTCTTTGGACTGTGGGAGTCGAACACAGGCACTCCAGATGGTATTCTAACTGTGAGGCAGCAGTGCTAAGCGCCACGCCACCATGCTGCCTAAGCAGTTTTATATTTTGTAAAATATTTATAGTCTTGTGTTTTCTATATTTTTTTTCTATATTTTTTATAGTTTCCATTTATATATTTTTTTATATAAATATTTTTATTTATTTTATGAAATATTTTTATTTTTATATTTTATAAAAATTCTATACGTTTATTTTTTATAAAATATAAATATATATTCATATACTTACAGGTTGCCAGCCTTTCGCAGGGCTAACACAGAGACACATTCACACCATAGGCAATTTAGATTGGCCAATTAACTTGTCTTAATTAACATGTCTTTGGACTGTGGGAGGAAACCAGAGAAAACCCCAGCAGACACGGGGAGAACAAGCAAACAGAGAGGGGGACCTGGGCCAAGGTGGAATCGAACCTAGGCTCTCCACATGGTATTCTGCGAGGCAGTAGTCCTAACCACTGCGCCACCGCCTAGATATTTTTGCTTTTTATAAAATATAGAAACAGGATGTCTAACAATATACTTTGGATGGCATTACCTTGGTCTCCAGTAACACTGTGAGGAATCTTGGAGTCATTTTTGACCAGGATATGTCCTTCAATATATTCACATATTAAACAAATATGTAGGATCGCTTTCTTGCATTTGCACAATATCTCTAAAATTAGAAACATTCTGTCTCAGGGTGATGCTGAAAAGCTAATTCATACATTTATTACTTCTAGGCTGGACTATTGTAATTCATTATTATCAGGCTGTCCAAACAGCTCCCTGAAATGCCTTCAGTTGATTCAAAATGCTGCAACGAGAACATATTTCTCCCATATTGGCTTCGCTTCATTGGCTTCCTGTTAAATCCAGATTTAAATTTAAAATCCTTCTCCTCACATACAAGGTCTTGAATAATCAGGCCCCATCTTATCTTAAAGACCTCATAGTAACATATCACCCCAATAAAGCACTTTACTTTCAGACTGTATGCTTAATTATGGTTCCTTTAATTAGTATTTAAATTAGAATGGGAGACAGGGCCTTCAGCTTTCAGACCCCTCTTCTGTGGAACCAACTCCCAGTTTGGATTTGGGAGGCAGATACCCCCTCTACTTTTAAGATCAGGCTTAAAACGCTCCTTTTCATAAAGTTTATAGTTACGACTGAATCCTGAACCCTCCCTTAGCTACGTTGCAATAGGCCTAGACTGCAAGGGGCTTCGTGCACCTTTTTTCATTCTTTATGTGTTTATACCCCGCTTTGCAATTAATCATTAGTTACTCTGGCTCTCTTCCACATTGTGTTTTTTGTCCTGTCTCCCTTCCCTTACCCCCAGCCAGTCAAAACAAATGGCTGTTCCTCCCTGAGCCTGGTTCTGTCAAAGGGTTAAAAGACAGTTTTTCCTTTCCACCGTCACCAAGTGCTTTTTCATAGCGGGTCATCTGTTTGTTGGGCTTTTCTTGATATTACTGTAGGGTCTTTACCTTACAATATAAAGCACTTTGATGTGATTGGTGTTGTGACGTGGTGCTGCATAAATAAAATAGACTTGAATTTATCAAACATCACCATTGCCCTAAATTCCTACACCTATGTATAGCATATACTGTATATATAAATATATGAGTGTGGTTGTGTGCTACAGATTTTTTGCCCCTATTATATTACTTCTCAAAACCCAATACTCTCCCAAAACACTAATTCCTGCTCTTATAAAACAGGCTATTGATGGATGAGGACATCATTGCTCAATGAGAATGCCCCCACCCAAACAGTCTCACTCTATGTGTTCCTCCAACCCGTTATTCACCCTTCTCTTTTCACCCCCTCACTTAAGCCCCTTTCACCAATTCATTCCTGGCCCTAATTCAACTCTTTGTACCTCAACTATTCTTTTGAACTAATTTTGTATATGTAATGGTGTGGTCTTTGATCTCAGATCTGCTTGCTTTCACCCTGTGTAGCTTTGAGGGGTTTACAGTGAAAATCATAAAATTATTATTTATATAGAAGTCAGTTCTTTACTCAGTCATTGCATAACTGTGTGAAATCCAGGGCTTATGTTTGTACTTTGAGCTAATGCTTGATGTGTGGAAAACAAATAAATGTGAAATGTGTTGATTTCAGTGCACCGGTTCAGGTTATTTTAGTGGCACTGTCAGCTAAGAGAGTTAAACTGAACAAACATGAAATGCTACCTGTCCTGGTAGAAAGGTGAAAATAAATTATAGCTACAGTTGATCTGACTTTTTTTTTTAACCATGCACCATGCAGTACTGACAGTTTATTATTTATCTGACATTACAGCTTTCAGTTTTAAAAATATTTACTTACTAAACATGACAGTTCTGTACTTCAGTTAGTGTATATTCACCCGATTTTGAGATCAAATCAAAAGATGTCAGTAATATGTAAGGGGTGTTAATACCTGCTGAACACCTCAGACACACATCGCTCCCAAAACCAAAACAATTTAGTAAAAGCTTCAAATGAATTACTCATTAAGTGAACAATTGTCAGATAAATGAGTCCGTTGGGAAATAAAGGATGGCAATACATATTTTTTCAAGCCATAAATGCCACTAGCCTTAAATCTTAGATGTGACTAGAGAGAGAACTTCAATGATGTCCACGCTGCTCTGTCTTTCATTTAGATGTCCACAGTAACTGGCAACAGGACACACAGTGGACTCAAATGATTTCAAAGGACTTGGCAGTTACAGTCTACTTAGAACCATGTTCAAAAACAGGTTTATTCCATGTTAGCAGGCAGGCAGATAAAGGACAAAATCACAAGGGCTAAGACAACCATAATCTAACAGGTAAGCTGTAATGCAGACCACAGACATTTTGGCAAAATACAAAACAGCCATTGCACAGAAATGATCTGGCAAAGAAGACAGCTGGATTGGACAGTATGGTTGATATCATGTTAATTAAATTTGCCTGTGATTAAAAGTGATTGCTTGAAATTGTAATTATACATGACAATGTAAATATTACTGATACACCTCAAAACCCATACCGGATGATGTTATGCCACATTATTGCAACACGCAGTTGCTTTCATAATTGTTTGCATTTTCCAATTAGTCTACACTCAATGACCTAGAATCACAAAGCAATAACATTTTTCGATGAAATTAAAATTTCATCCATTTTCTTCTACTTATCCACTTGAGCGTGGCGGGGGGCTGGAGCCTATCCCAGCTGTCATGGGGTGTGAGGCGGGACACGTTCTGGACAGGTCGGCAGTCTCCGACAGCACCAACACAGAGAAACAGACAACTGTTCACGCCTATGTCCAATTTAGAATCACCCATTAACCTAACAAACATGTCTTTGGACTGTGGGAGGAAGACAGCATACTCGTGGAGAACCCATGCAGGCACAGGGAGCACATGTAAACTCCAAAAATTAAAGGCCCCAGCTGGCCAGCGGACTCAAACCCCAAACTTTACTGCTGTGTGGCTACAGTGCTAACCACTGTTAACCACCATCCTGCCCTAAAACTTAAATTCCAAAACTTAAATCTCTGATTTAAGTATTCAGACCATTAATTTAATAAAAATCCATTTTGCAGCAATTAAAGCTTCCCACAGATGCTGCTGGCTGTGCAAATGTGGATTTGGGCTGTTTAATCACATTCAGCTTTGACAGATCCAACCAAGCTTCTCAAACCAGAAGGGAAGCATCTATAAACTGTCCACAGATGTTAAATTTGGTTTTAATAAGAACTTTGGCTTGGTTAATTGAGGAAAATCAGAGACTTGTCCCTGAAGCTGACAGGCCGGGGAGCGCAGGAGACTCAGACAGACTCACAGGAGGTTGGCGGTGTAAGATTTATTTACAGTGAATGCAGCTAGGAGATAGGGTGAGGGCGTTCACGGAAGGAGCAGGGAGTTCCAGCGGAGGGTAGTGGGGCGTGAGGTGGCCGGGCTGGGGAAAACAGAGCCTCAAG
>JAVDPK010023756.1:0-30268 GCA_034780415.1 Cichlasoma orientale
GTGTGTGTGTGTGTGTGTGTGTGTGTGTGTGTGTGTGTGTGTGTGTGTGTGTGTGTGTGTGTGTGTGTGTGTACACGGTGCATCTAACAGGATGTGACGAGGTGCAAGGCTGATTGACAGTGATGAATTAGCCACCTAGTAATAACCCTCTGTGATCTTTGCCTCACTTGGGGGGCATTTTTAATTGTGGCTCGTGTCGCAGCATCCCCTCGGGATGCCCCATCTGCATCCATGCACACAGAAAAGGTAAAAAGGAAAAAAAATAAGGCTGCACATGGCTGCATGCACTTACAGTACATTTCTGACCCTCCTCATCAACTAGGTCTTTGTGACGGTACGTGATGGGATTATTAATCAAAACAGAAAAAGCAGACTGCAAAGGGGAAGCAGGGGAGGAGGGAGTGCATGAAAGAAAGCTAACCTGTGTGTTTGTGAAGGAATTCTTCCCAGCAAAAGAATCTCTGGCCCTAAATGTAATTGCTTTTTTTCACTTTGGACAACAAAAATCAGAAAAAATGTGTCTCGACTCACTGACACAGTTTATTTATTTGAGTTATATTTATTAATTTTTAAAGAATAGGTGACTCCCAGAAAATGACCTTTCCTATCCATGAATCTGCTGCAGCATTTTGTTTTCAGGATCATCCACTTTGCTGTGTGTCTGTGTTAATTTGTGTATTTGTGAAACACTTTGACAGTCAAAGCTTTGCATTGTAGTTGGGTGCTTTTATACAGTACCTATCCACAGGAAGATATTTACACATAAAGGCAACTCAGCAGAGGTGGCAAAAGTACAGACATCCTTTACTTAAGTAGAAGTACTGTACAGATACTTCTGTTAAAAAAAATACTCTGATATAAGTTGAATTACTGAATCAACTTCTTCAAGTAAAAGTGAAAAAGTACAGGCTCTGAAATGTACTCAAAGTAAGAAGGTAAAAAATGTCTCATTGAAAGACATTTCCACTAGCTATTTTTGAATTGAATTCAACGAGGCTGGGCTTGTTGAAGGAGGGTTCCCATGATGCACTGAGTGTTTCTTTTCATTCATCTCTTTTTACTCTGTTTATACACCACTCTGCATTAATTCATTAGTTATTATTAATCTCTGTCTCTCTTCCACAGCATGTCTTTTGTTGTCTGTCATGTCTCGCTCTCCCCTCAGCCCCGTTCTGCTGGAGGTTTCTTCCTGTTAACGGGGAGTTTTTTCTTCCTACTGTCGCCAAGCGCTTGCTCACAGGGGTTGTCTTGACTGCTGGGTTTTCTCTGTAATTATTGTTGGGTCTATATAAAGCACAATATAAAGCACATTGAGGTGACTGTTTGTTGTGATTTGGCGCTATATAAATAAAATTGAATTGAACTGAGTTTAGCTGAACAAGATGTAACCAAATGTTTTGCGCACTATCTTAGCTGATTTCCATCCCGTACACTAACAATATGCAGGTTATACTGTCTTTATATTAGATAGTACATTGTTGGTATAATGATGGAATCTAGTAGATGAATCTAAGCATCATCAGCTTAAATTCAATTCAATCTTTGCCCTTGATGTAACCTAACACCAACCACAAACGCCACAGCTGCTCTGTGCCAGTCCAATATACTGCATTACTGTAAATTTATCAGCGTACTGCTATCCTTCATTAAATTGCTTAGAATATTCATACAACCTTTCAATAAAAAAAATTGTATACCTCAGTTTGTTTTGCAGGATGTTTCACCTAATGAAACACATAACTTCATATCACATTCAGATCCAATATCTGATTTTAAAAATAAAGACATTATAGATTAGCTTTAAATTTCCACTTTATCAAATGCCACTGAGCAGTTCTTACCTTTAAACATAACCTCTCTTTTTCCTCTGCTGTCTTGAATTTCTCACATCTTTCTCCATCTCTGAGTGAAGTTAGCGCTCATTCTTTTCTCTCCCTGAGAAATACAGCAGCTGTACATTTAGCCGGCAGACACACTGTGTGACAAACTGCACAGAAACATTTTTTGTGTTTGCTGCTATTTGTTGAACTGTTAGAAACATTGTATTTGAAATTACCTGCCACTTAAAAAAAATTACCGCAGTATATATGCAGTACCAATGAGGCTGTCTTTTAAGTGTTATTGTTCCCATCATTTACACTCACAATGATTTGATTTTTGAAGCTGAGCAGTAATGTGAAATAATATCTTTGCTCAGATGTGTTAAACCTAAATTAATGAGCCTGTTTTGAAAATAAAGAGTAAAAATTACAGATATTTGTGTGAAAATGTAAGGAGTAAAAGTAAAAAGCTGTCAGAAAAATAAATACTCAACTACAGATATCTGAAAATTCTAATTAAGTACAGTAACAAAGTATTTGTATGTTACTTCCCATCTCTGCATCTCAATGTAATGAACCAAACAAAAAAAAAGAGTGAGGTGCTGATCTGTCTTTTTTCACTTTGATGGTGTGCATTTTGGAAAGGGAGTAAATTCTAAAAATTAATTAATTAATAAATAAATACAGCACAATCAGAAAGTACGATAGGCAGGATACTGTATGTCTCACAGTGAAAAGAAAAAAACGTGGATAGTAAATGGACTAGTTCTTATATAGCGCTTTTCTACTCTCTTGGAGCACTCAAAGCGCTTATACTGCATTCACCCATTCATACAAGCACTTCCATGAGTAACTAAGCTAAGTGCTTATTATCTAACATTCACACACATTCATACTCCAACGCTAGCGTCGGAGAGCAACTTGGGGTTCAGTATCTTGCCCAAGGATACTTTGGCATGTGGAGCCCAGAGCAGCCAGGAATCGAACCGCCGACCTTCCGATCAGTGGACCTGCTCTACCTCCTGAGCTACAGCCACCCCAAGAAGACATCAACATACACTCCTCCCTGCCATCACAGACCATGTACTCGTTCGATCACATTCATAGTAATGGCATTTTAAAAAGATCAGGATATGTTTGGAAGATTTGACATTTTTCTTTTATTAATTGGGAGATTCTGAAAATCAAATTTAGAGAGTGAGTATCATTTCAGAGACCGCACTTTCAGAAGTGGAGACCTCTATAGAAAATACAACGGTTGTTCTTTAGAACAGAATAATAAATGTTTCAGCAAACTTTCATCATAATTCCTTTAATACAATTATATTGACATAAATATCCTTGATTTATGTAGGTAAGATTTGTAAAGGCAGATTGTTTGTATTGTCATGATGCAAATATCCGCAGTTGGAAATGGGAAGGAAACACAGGTCCAGGCTCAGGAAGGGTAGAATTACATGCTGCTAAAGCTGGAATTTTATTTTTAACCTCAAGGGAATATTTTAATTAGGTGAACAAGAAAATTCAGGGTACCAGAACTCTGTGTCTAAACATACTAATTTTAGTAAAGTCAATAACAACAGCAGTCAAAATTTGAGAAAACTCAAAAAGGGTGCTATCATGTTGGGATCCAATCTAGGTTTAGGTCAAAGTTTAGGGGTTGGGTATATATAACATCAGCGAATCTTCTTTCCACAGGCTGAGGGGATCCTGAGAGCATGGGCCACTCCAGCTCTACAGAACTATGGCAACGATCCTGTGGTCACTAACCTCTGGAACAGCACCATGACAGAGGTACGGGAAATCCCATGTTTTCATACTCTTGTTATGCATGTTTAGAACTTACAGAGGCTTTATCTTTAAATAAACCGTGTGTATGTAAACTCACCACTTCATTAAGTACACCTGCTCAACCGCACAAGTTAAATATCAATTCAGCCAATCACATGGCAGCTACTCAATGCATTGAAGCATGTAGACATAATCAAGATGATTTGCTGAAGTTCACACTGAGCATCAGAATGGGGAAGAAAGGTGATTTATTTGACTTTGAATGTGGCATGGTTGCAGGTGCCAGCTGGTCTGAGTATTTCAGAAACTGCTGAGCTACTTGGTTTTCACCACAAAACCATCTCTAGTGGTTACAGATGGTCTTTAATAGAGAAAATATCCAGTGAGCGACAGTTCTCTGTCGCTCACTGGATGACCTGCTGATGTCAGAGGTCAGAGTAGAATGACCAGAATCCTTTGAGCTGGTAGGAAGGCCACAGTAACACAAATAAACACTTGTTACAACCAATGCAGAAGAGCATCTCTGAATGCACATGTGGAACACTGAAGCAGATGGGCTACGACAACAGAAAACTACACTGGGTGCCACTCCTGTTAGCTAAAGAAAGAAAACTGAGGCTACAGTTTACACAGGCTCACCAAAATTAGACAGAAGAAGACTGGAAAAATATTGCCTCATCTGATGAGTCTGGATTTCTGCTGCCACATTCAGATGTTAGGGTCAGAATTTGGTATAAACAACATGAAAGCATGGCTCCACTCTGCCTGGTATACAGGCTGGTGCTGGTGGTGTTTAATGCATATTGTCTAAACACTAAAGGTTCAGAAGTTATTGAAACCTTGTTACTAAATGTTTCTTTAGCAGCAATTTTCCCCCATGTTAGCCTATGCAGAAAGAGTTTATAAGCAGCTGCGTGATTGAGAGATGCTGATGTAAAACTGTCAATAAAAGGAGCAAAGAAGTGCCTGTGGAAGAGAGGATATTGACAAGAGAGATATAAAAGGTAGTTGGCTTGCCTAAATTATCAAGGCAAACATGTTCCTGTCATGGCTAAGAGATTTCTGGACCCGGGGAGCAGGCAATGGCAGTGTTGAGCAAGCTTAGAGGTGTCATTTACAGTAACTGAACTTACAGAAAACAAGAGATTGGAGCTGGCACTAGGAGCTATACTGGCAGTCAGGAAGGGTCTGTGGAGATGGAGAAACACAGGGATGGAAAGGAGTTGTATGGATAGGTGTGGATTTCTTACTTGCACTCCAGAGAAGGATATTCGGGAGAGAGGTTCTCTGAGGGCATGCTATTATCCAGCGGTAGCTTGGAGGTAGCAGTGGCGAATGGGCAGGCAGGTTATGATCCAAAGCAAGGTGTTTACCAGAATGAGGCTGCTAGCTATGCTGTGAATGTTGATCTCCACGGGACAGAGCGAGTAAGTCTTGCAGCTGAGTTAACTGAATCTCGGAATGAAGAAGAGAGGACAGCATGGGAAACAGCAGCTATTAGATAGCAGGAAACAACATGAAGAGCAGTTTTTTAAATCCTTATTCTGGGGCAACCTGACCAAACGTTTGAGTTTTAATTATCAGATTTCACTGGTGATTTGACATGTGATTTTTATGTACGAGTGATGATTGAAATTAAAGTTATGGCTTTTTTTTCCCATTCATAGATCAAAACTTCCGAAGATTCAAAATAATTTGCAAAATCGCAGTTCATAGAACTACCCAAAAAAATAAAAATAACAGAAGGGCTACTGGTGTCCTTTGGAAGGGAAAAATGGTGGAAAGAAATATTAGAGTGGAGATATTGCACAGAATTTATTAGTGTTTTTCAGTGGCTGAAGGTTTTCAGAGCCTGTAAGTACAACACAGTCAGCACTCCTTTGTTCTGAACTGTGAACTGTTGTGCAGCATCCTGGCTCAGGCTTTTACTGATCAAAGTTTGCTTACAAGAATGCAGACTAAAATGAAAAACAATATTTGGATCATTGTGTATAACTCTCTTCAAGAGTTTTCCTGCAGCACGATCTCACACAAGAATTCCATCCTTCTTCCAGCTAAGGTGCTGCGGTTTTTCCAACTACACTGATTTTGTGGGCTCCAAGTTCGAAAATCAGACTGGAGGCAACCTGCCTTCCAGCTGCTGCAGGACCAACAGCACCACCTGCAGGCCAGCCATGGCAGAACGCAGCAACGTGCAGGTGAAATGAACACAATGTTCAGTTCAGTGTGCAGCTTTAGCATGCAAATAATGACAATTTGAACAAGCTAATGTTTCCCGGGAATGTTGCTTGCCATGCTCTATGGCGTTCGAGGTCCAGTTCACTGACTAAATGGAGTTAAGGCTATCAGCTACAGCTGCCCGTGTCTATCTGTCAGTTAAAGTGGCCACAATTCAAATTTTTAGCCTAATTAGAACAAAAAAAGTGAGTATGAAAATTCCCTCACTGCATGGAGTGGTCTGGAGACTGTGGCTCACTAACTAACTGGAAAGTTGGTAGTTTGAGCCCCGTCTCCTCTGGTCTTCATGTTGAAGTATCCTTGGGCAAGATACTGAACCCAGAGTTCCTCTGATGCATTCGTGTGAGAGTGTGAATGCTAGAATAAAGCACTGTATGAATGTATAAGTGATCGGGTAAATGAGGCTTGTAGTAAAAAACACTTTGAGCGCTCAGTTGAAGTAGAAAAGCACTATCCATAGTGGCCAAAGCCTTTTTGATACTATAATATTGAGCATTTTACCATAGGAGTGAATGGTGCTATATATAAAATGGATATGTCGGGCATTGAAGCCATCCTCAGGTTTTGGCAGAGCTGTACAGACTGCACAGTTTAGCTGTTTACTGCCACATACCACAACCTGGTATTTGAGCGGCTCTTATTAATATCTGTCCTGTTTGGTCATTTAGCTCAATCCCTGCCAAAAAGACAGAAATGATCAAATGTCTTTGTATTGAAGTGAAACCCAGAATTGAAAACAATGGAAACTACTGCAGGCATTCTTTGTGCTTTTTGGCCATGTTTTTAAGCTTTTATATTTTTTCGTATTTCTTCATCTGCTGGTGAACTCTCCTTGTAGCTTCTTTGTGGGTTGAACTTCTACAATCTTTCTCTCTGCATAACCTAAGAGCTATGCAAACAGGCAGAAACAGAAAGCAGCAACATGTTGACCGTATATGTCCAGATTTCATGATGGTAGCAACATATTTGAGTCTGGACCAAGAGGTGGACTGACTGACTCAAGAATGTTTAAGCCAGCCATGACACTGCAACTTTGTAAATGCTGTTTTTGCACATTGGTGCTTGCATTGGTTGTCAAATGTGAGTATTATGTTGATGTATTAAGAATTGATATTAACCATTCCTCATCAGGGCTGTTTTGACCAGATCATGATGATCCTCAAAGAAAACGTCAACTCTGTGGGAGGCATCGCAGCAGGAATTGGATTGCTGGAGGTAAGAACACATTCAAAGCTTAAGGAAAAGCAAAATTTATGTTTCTGTCACTCTTCATGGGCTCTTACAATTTTATGTTTCTCCAGATTGCTGCCCTAATTGTGTCCATATACTTGTTCTGTCACCTGGACAACAGAGACAGCTGAGAGTTCTTCACAGAAAACATTTTGTGTGTGACAGACAACGTAACATCACCCTCATTCTTTTTATGCAATCATTTTAGCTATGAAGTCATATTTATGATGTAAAAAAGATAAGTAGTAAATAAGTTTTGGTTACATGTAGTAAAATGTTACCAATGTTACCATTGTTGCAAATATTGTGTTTCAAAAAGGACATTTCAAAATATATATACTGTACAATTTAAAACACTGGGCTGCAGGAAGAAATCCACAAAACCAAAATTTTTTAGTTTCACTAGGAGAAACTCACCCACAGGCAGTTTTTGTCAGGCCTGTGGCACTTTGTCAAATTCTTAATTCCATATTTAGTGGTGAGTTGAACTAAATTCCATCGTGGATGCAAATTTTGTTAACCTTTACGTCACATATGGGCAACTTATGTTGAACGTGACATGTGAAACAAATGCAAATGGAGAACATAATCGCAATACAAAACACATAAATCAAAATAAGTGGGATGTATAATAAAATTTTAAAAACATATAGATGTTAATAATTGCTGTATGTGTGGTGATGTTCATGCAAAGCTTTGTTCAGATTGACCCACCCGTTAAGGAGGAGTTAGGGTATATACAGACATAGACATACATATGCTATCATCAATACAGTAATAAGAAGATTGAGAAGTGTTTTGTTTGGAGAAGGGAAAACACTGGATTCCTGCTTAAGAACCTGATCCATCTGTGAACTACAGTGTCATGGCTTGGACCTGTTTTGCTGTAGGATACCAGTGATAGCTGGCTATGCTTGACAGAGCCATGAATTGAACTACACCAACAAAATTCTGAAGAAAAATAAAGCATATGTGTACTGAAACTCAAGAAAACATGGGTCATGCAGCAAGACAGTAACCCTCGGCACAAAAGTCTTTCCACCAAAGAATGCTTAAAGTAACCTATTGTGCTTTTCCTTATTTTGTGTGATACACTATATTGCCAAAAGTATTCACTCATCCATCCAGATCATTGAATTCAGGTGTTCCAGTCACTTCCATGGGCACAGGCGTATAAACCAAGCACCAAGGCATGCAGACTGCTTCTACAAACATTTGTGAATAGGATGATACCTGCGCAACAAGTCCAGTCATGAGATTTTCTCACTACTAAACGTTCCACAATCAACTCTTAGTGGTTTTATAACAAAGTAGAGGTGATTGGGAATGACAGCAACCCACTTGGTTGCTCCACCAAGTGGGGTAGGTTAAGCATCTTGGGGTCTTGCTCACCAGCAGAAGGTTTATAAACAGGACTGACACCAATAAGTTGGACTGTGCTGCATTCGCTTTATGCTGGAACAGAAAAATAAACTGCCCACTGTCTTATTTAAGTTAATAACATTTAGCAAATGTATATAAATATAGGACCTTTTTAACATCTTATTTGCATTGAATTCATTTCAACTTTATTCACTGCTCCTGAACTAATGCTTTCAACTATTAACTTAGAAGCCTTGTTCAAACAGTCATGTACAACAAAAGAGAAAACTGCAAGAAGAGACAGACTTGCCAAACAAAACTACATTTGGATTTGACATCCAAGGCAGAGAAGAAGAATGAGTGAGAACCCAAAAGGATGACTCTGAAGTACAAAATAAAGCCTCCTACATGCTGTTTCCATTAAATTAGATCATGTCATATTTATAATGCAGTTACACTACAAGTTCTAGCACTCTATATAAAGTGATTGAGTTCCCTCTGTCACTGCTGCAGTTGTGTAGAAGTGAGAGTGAGAAGATCCTTACATTTTCAGTAGCCACACTAATCTATAATTTATATTATGCATGAACAAGATGTCTTTGTGTGCTATGAAACATGTCACTCATGGTGATGAATGCACAGAGAATTGCCATCCATCTCTGCAGCTGCCCTCACAGTTTTACCCCATCTTTCTCACTACTTTCATCTGCACCATTTCAGAGTTTAGCAACCAACTGATCCGAGACCACTGGTGAAGATTCTTCTATTTTCTTTTTGTTACAAACCTGAATATTTCATTATAAGTTCTAATAGTGAGTGAAAGTAGAACTTCTAAAAAAGAAATGCATGTGAGAATATCATCACTGATATGCATGAACCGGTTTGTTCAATCTAGATCACTCATGTCATGCCAGAATCCTCTGACAGTCTTCCAGAGAATTTCATGTGATGTCAAACAATGGTTCTTTAAAGGTCATCATCCTCTAATGAGTGACTTAATAAAGGAGAAATACAAGTCTGAAATCTGACTCATTGTACAGACAAACAAGTCCAAAGCCTCTGATCTGCTTCATTTTGATTGCTGATCTAAATAAAGAGCAGAATCTAAAATTCTTCCATCAGAACAGAAATCTTTCTGCAGCTTCAACCTTTGATTAGTTTCATGTTCACATGAAAATACGTCTCAGACTCTCACTGCAGTGCAGTTTCTTTATTTTTTTTCTATTCAGTTTCATTCTTTTTGTTGTCACACTGTTAAGTTGTATATATCTATTTAAAAAAATCATTCTGCTACTTATGCATGTTACATTTTTATTAGTTTTATTATGAATTTGACTGAATGGCTTGGTATGAGCTTGCAGGCCTCAGGCCTAGGCAGATGAGGAAGTGATGTAACCCTCCTGAATCAGGTTTCTTTGTCTAGCCATCATGGCAGAATGTAGCAGCAGAGAGGAGAGCTGTGTGTCAGTGTTCTAGGAGATCCAGAGACGCCACTGGCAGGTGTGGATTTGTCTGATTCTCACTGCTGAACTCTGGTAAATATGGTTTAAAGTATGGCATGTTTAGTTTCATTTATACACTTTCGTTTGCTTGAATAATTGCTCCACTCGAATTGACTGTGTTGAAAGTTGTTTGGGACCGTAAAGTAACTGCTTGCTTTAACTTTTGAATAAATAGCTTTGATTTAGTTCTGAACTCTTTAAAAACACGAAGGATAAAATCATGAACATTCTGGGGTAAAAAACTGTATAAATATTTATTAAAAGTATGTGTTTAAAACTGATGATGACATTGCTTTTTGGTTTATCAGGAGGTACTTTAATGTGACTGTGTTTCCCTTCTATAGGTTTTCAACCTGCCTCATTAACTTCCTTTGAATATTACAGTGCATGTTTGGAACAAATAAAGTATAATTGAGTGAGTTGGCCAGCGTCCTCTGTGGGATCCAAGCCTGTTCGAGCTATGGCTGACACTGAAACGGGGAAATTGGTTAAAGAACTCTACACACACCTTTTTCATTTTCATACTTGACCCACTACTCTTCAAAACTTTTTCTTTTAAAGAAAAACTTTTGCACCATTTATGAAAACACTCATTAAAAAAAGTCCTCCACAGGCTATTACTCTTCCCCTTTCATCTTAATGTTGCTGTTCCATCCTTTATTAACGATGTGTCTTTGTACAGAACATTAAAAAGTAATTTTTAGTATATATGTCCTGCTCTGGTCATATATTACATTTTTTACAAATGCTGATAACTCACAATGCAGTGCTTCATGTAGCTCCAAACAGCAAAAGACAATTTTTAGTTCATGTGTTTCTTCATCTTCTATTACTACAAAAATTGCAAAATATCCATGCTGTACACAGTATGTACTTAAGATTGTGGTGGCCACAGAGAATCTGCAAAGAAGTAAAAGTAAATGTTTCATATTTACTGACCATCCGTCTATTTTCTTAACTACTTATTCAATTCAGGGCCACAGGGGGGCTAGAGCCGACACCCATAGGCTTTTGATTCCAGTAGTAGCGATTTGGCCCTCCTCCTCCTCCTCGGTAGATAAATGGAGTCCAAAATGACCGTATTTGGAGGAGAAGGTGCCACTTTATCAGCTAATGCTTAAAAACTTAATTAGTGAACTGTGCAGCACACAGAGATAAATATGTGATAATTACTGCCTTTTAAAATATTAGAATTCAGTGGCGATCAATCAGGACAGCAAGGCAAGCAGTGCTGGTCTAATCAAAACTCAAAATAGGCATCGATTAAAACTTGTGAAAGCGATCCCTCTACTTTCATCTTATGTCAACAGGATTTGAGTCCAGACTTTCACTAGGCCACTCTAAAACCTTTTTTTCAGCGCCATTTAGAGGTCGATTTGCTGTTGTGTTTTGGATCATTGTCCTGCTGCATAACCCGAGTGGGCTTGAGCTTCAGGGTACGAACTCATGGCCGTACATTCAACATCAGGATTTTCTGGTAGAGAGCAGAATTCATAGGTCCGTCAATCATGGCAAGTTGTCCAGGACCTGAAGCAGCAAACCAGCCCTGAAACCTTCTAAAAAGTTCAGTTTTTGTTTTGTTAGTCCACAGAATATTTTTCCCAAAAGTCTCAGGGATCATCAATGTGTTTTTTGGCAAATGTGAGATGAGCCTTTGTGCTCTTTTTTGGTCAGCAGTAGTTTTCACCTTGGAACTCTGCCATGGAAGCCATTTTTGACCAGTTGTTTTCTTATTGTTGAATCATGAACACTAACCTTAACTGAGGCCTGCAATTCTTTAGATGGTGTTCTAGCTTCTTGTGTGAACCCCTGGATGAGTTGTCATTGAACTCTTGGAGTAATTTTGGTAGGTCAGCCACTCCTGGGTTGTTATTTTTTTTTCCATTTGAGGGTAATGGCTCTCACCGTGGCTTACTGGAATCCCAAACCCTTAGAAATGGCTTTGTGGCACGATGTATTGCTTTAAGTCTACTTCACTTTGCTTCACTCGGGTTACTTTCAACTGACAGAAAAAATAAAAAAATTATACAATACATTTTATCATGTCCTTCATCCAAAATTCAGTTCTGATATTTGTTACCAAACGAGTCACAATCAGTTAAAAATCCTGTAAGGCATGACTATTTTTGTGTCTAGACCTCCGTCTCCTTACACATGAATGCATGAACAAAAGAAAACAATACTGAGGATGCAGGGAAGTGTGTGTGCGTGTGTGGTGGTGGGTTTGACTTGGCTGTGTGCATTAGCTCCTTATTTTATTACATCACTGGTGTCAAAACTCAAACGGTAGGAAGCCACATTCGTCCTTGCTCAGCCGCAGTCCTCAGGATTTGCATACATTTCCCTTGTGTGGTTTTGCTCTCTCCGTTGCTTTGCATGTCACTCTCATGGGAAATCTGGAGGCAGCATGAGTCACATGCGTAAATATCGGAGCTCAGAATAACAGCCTCTAGCCTATTCAATGAATATTATGCGCACATAAATCTTTCTGTATGAAATATTAAAATGATGTGCAGTACAGCCTTGATGAGGGAAAAAAGCAAAAAGAATGAAACTCAGAAAGAAAAGAAAAACATCTTTATTCATCTCCAAGATAAAAGAAACTCATACATGTCAAACTGCATCTGACTCCACAGTTCCTCCTGTGTCACTCATACAAAGTACCTTACAGTATTTACAGAATTCTGGCAAAGCATTAAACTAACTCTATTGCTATGGAAACAATAATTTAGTTCAGTTTAATCTTCTAAACTCAGAGAAGCAGCAACACCACAAAGTGAAATGAAAGAAAAAGATGTACAAGTACCTAAAACTAGAGAAGTACACGAGAACTTTAATTCAGTCACAACATGAGCAGTTCAGTCCAACATGGTAATTTTAAAACACAAGTACACACCTTCCAATCATAAGACTGCAGATACTGGCAGAGCATTAACACACACATTCATGTAGCTGATGTAGTCTTATATCAGCTGGAAACAGCATGACCAGTGTCTCTCATGTACACACACTCCTGTCTCTGGAAACGTCCCAACTCTGGCTTCTATTCTGATACTGAAGTCTGTAAATACACTATATGGACAAACGTATTGGGCCACCTACACATGACACCCACAGGAGCTGGCACGAAGCAGTTTTTGTGCTGATGTTCATGCCAGAGGAGGTTTGGAGTGATGAAGTTATTGAGTCAGTGAAGTATTGCTGCTCTGTAACTTTACCTGGTCTTTACAGTACCTCACTCAAATTCAGTGAGCTCAGTGACCTTTCACAAATGTTTGGAATGGCTGACTGAATGGCTAGGTGCTTAATTTCATACACTTCTAGCAAAGGGACTGAAAACAGGTGTGGCCCAATACTTTTGTCTATATAGTGTACACACACTGTATACATTAAAACAGGCTAGTGAATTGAAAAACGCTGCAATAAAATTGTCACAATAAAAACCTGGTCAGCTTTAATGTTGTGGTTGTCGTGTGGTCTATTATAAGTGATTAATAACTGAATGTGGTTTCATGGCTTATACAATATGAAATTCCTACAATGAACTAAATAATACATCAATACTGTGGTAATTTGGGAATTTCATTTGGTATAAGCCATGAAACTGCATTCAGTTATACAGCAAGACTTCTCGGCTGGTCGGTATACGGTTTGTCCCACCCCTTCTCCTATGTGACTGGACAGCTGAGTAAGAGTGGCATGAGCAGCTCAGAGTTGACCTGAAGGTGAACACTGGATTATTTGTTTAGCACATCAGTTTGCATATTTAGCTCTGATCTCAAACATTTACCTGCTGCTCATTTCAGGTACCTAATTCCTAATGGTTGTTAATCACACTTCTCAATTCTTATGTCAGTTATTACTAAGTTCATAAGTTGGTCAGAGCGACTTGGGCCTATGTGCTTTATGTTAAGGAGGGAATCAAAGCTTGCACTGAACCTTGCCAAATAAATGAATGCAAAAAGGTCATTTTACTTTTAAAAAAGAAAGAACAAAAGAAGACTTCTAACAACTGATTAAACTCCAGGCAAAAGGATTGTTGCAGTAATCTGCAGTGATTTATATTTGTCAGAATTCAGATCATCTGATCTGTCAGTTCATCTGGGCTGGACTCCGTGGCCTGCAAGAAGTTCAGCTCTTCACACATATAAAGCTATTTGTTCAACACACATTGCTTTGTAGCTGAAGGTTGGTTCCTGATGGACCTTCTAGGGTCACAACTTAATGTCTTTACACCCCAGTATACATCAGTCAATAGCATCCTTTCCTCCTATTGGTACTCACTTCAATCACTCGCCTCAAAGTTGAGCTAAGTTTAATTGGGGACCCGCCCACTTTGCATCACTAAGTTATTTTGCCTGTCGTTGCTACAAGTTCCTGAATTTCACTGACATTCCATGGTCTCTGGTCGGAATATACTTTTTTTTTTTTTTTTTAAATGATACCTGATGGTACAGGCACATTTTGTAGGAGTATAATAACCAGTGCTGGTAAATATCCAGCTGGAAGCCTCTCTGTTTTTCCCGTTTGTACTTATCAGACGAAAGTGTTACTGTGGCACATTGGGAGCACACATAATGCAGCACAGGCTTCACAATGTTTCAGTTTTCAGATGCAGCCCATATTGTTAAAATTCATCAGGTTTCTGTCTCTCGGCCACCAATCAGATTCCCTCATTAAACCTGATCCGAGGCAAGTGAACCAAACGGTCAATAACAGTAAAAACCCACGGGCTTTTCCACTCAATGTCTAATGCTGAAAAATATCTCAACCTTACACACACACACACACACACACAGACACACTGAAATGTTTATATCATTCCATTATCTGTAAAAGTTAGGCTTTTAAAAATGTGCAGAACTTGATAAAAGTGGATTTTCTTTTTTCTTTTTTTTTTTAAAAAAACAGGCTAACCTTTGACAGATAAATGTAAAATAAATTGAGATCAGTTGAAATGCATGTACAAGATGGACAAACACGCTCAGTAGTTAAAACACCAAATCATGAGGAACACTGGCTTCATTCAGGTCAGTGTGTCAGCTGTACTGTTCTGTCAAAGACTCAGTGGTTGACCCACAAAAAATACAAAAAACAAAAAAAATACAGCTGTTGGCAGCTGTACACTGTTTTGGTTGAACAGTCACAATTAACTGTTACTAGTTTTAGCATCACTGTTCCTCCTCAAACTGTTGGACGGACTCGAGTGCTGTTTGTAGTGTTAGTCCTTCCTCCAACATTAAAAACAGACCGTTTCCGAGGTATCCTCTTGTACCCAAGTCAGACCTGCAGCTGCGGGCCCCAGGCTGTTTTAAAAGTGGTCCTTGTTGGAGAGAAGCAGTAGTGTTAAGGCTGGGGCTTGTTGAAATACTTGTGTCTGTGTAACATCAGATCTACATCTGCTCCACCGGCGCTCCCTCTTCTTTAGGAGGCGGCTCTAAATGAATGGGAGTGACGATGGCTGGTTTCTTCACACTGATTGGAATAAAAGAAGAGAGGCAGGCAGTTCAATAAAAGAGGGAAGAGAACTTACGTTTTCCTAGATTTCAAATTAAAATTCCAATTTAAAATGAATCCAACAAGAATAAGTTGGTTGCACTTGAACTCTATTTGAGAAATTGGAAATATTCTATATCACAATATAAGAAGCTTGAAAGAGAAATTCAAAAAGGAAAAAAAAAAGATTTGTGATTAAAACAAGAGAGACTGATGGTTCTTTTTTTGGTTTAGATTGAGATTAATTTTTTAGTACTTACCCTGTGAGCCACATACGCTCACAGTAAATGTGGACTAGCAAGTATTTGTAACCTGTTTAATATCGTCCCCATAATTGGGAATAAAGGTCTAATTTTCAACTGATTTGGAAGTTAAAATGATTTCTTTAAGTTTATGAGCCTGACAGCTTCAGTTACCTAAGAATGACAGCACTGAGAATTTCACAAGACACTAGTTGGGCAGCAGAATCCTGCAATTCATCGAGCAACTCAACTCGATTCTAAAAAATCTTCAACACATTTTTTTGGTTTGATGCTTCATTTAAAGTCTGTAGCTCTCGGGTGTCGCCACGTAAGCGCGAAGCTTTCCCCCACATTTGCGACTAAAAACGGACCTGCAATAGAAACGCATTAATGAGCATGTGACTTAATAAAAGGTATTTCAACATTAATTCCATGCAGTCCCCACTGACGATGATGCTGTCACAGTTTAACATGGATCTGTCTACATGCACACGGCGAAGCGCAAAGAAGCAAAGCTGTTACTGAGATGATGAGCTCAGGTCGAGTGAAAGAAAATGTTTTCCCAGCTGCGCTGGGAAACAGCTGGAGGAGCGCTTCATCAAACCACCTGATCGACAAGCTCCAACGTGAAGAAAGGACAACGTTGTAGCTGCGCCATCCACTACTGTTTGTTTTACACAGAGAAAAGATACAGAAGTTACAATAAAATATGCAGATCAACTGTTAACAGTCTGATACGATGTTTCAATCAGGCAGCTCGCTGAAGGCTGCCGGCAGCCGTCCTGCTTTATGTGGCAGCGATACCTGCAGCAAGCATGGTCTGAAGGTGGCATGGAGTGTACCAGACCATGTTTATTTCAAGACTTTATTATTATTTATTATTGGAGATTTAGATTAATATAAACAGAGCATTATATTATTTAAATTAAATTGTATTATTATTTAAAAAATTTAAAATTAATGCTTTTCCCCCATAGGCCAGTAAAACTCTGAGCCACTAACGTGGGGCTGTTGGGGTGGACACTGATTATAAATGATTAATTATTGACATCGACACCATCAGAACGTCTGTTTTCTGCAGCAGGAAATGTTGCATCAAAGCACAGAACGCACACACACACACACTCATTGATGAGCACACTTAAGCACACAGACATACAAGAACACAACAAATCTACCTCATCCAGGAGACACAATACTGCCAGAACTATACTGATATATGAAAGCCTTCCAAGGGGATGTTTTATTTTATGCCTTAGCTTAGGTTGCATGTACACAAACTTTTGATTGTTACTGTACTCTTTACTGTATTTGACATGTACTTTGGATTATTTTAATTTTTGCATTTAAGAAAATGCTTTCTTTAAAAAATATGGGACATAAATACAGGACTGTTTTTTTCATTTTTAAAGACGTGCTTTTTCTCTGTTGAATATTTATTATTGCTCATTTATAAGACAATCTCTACTTCCATGAAACTCTTCTCATCCACGATGCTCCCTGTATATCCAGTCATGTCACTGACCTGTTGTCAATTAACCTAATTCGCTTCAAAATGTTCCAACAGCGCCTCTTCTGAGTACCACTTATTTTACTTTTGTTGCCTTGGCCTCAAAGTTTTTGAGATGTGTTGCTGCCATCGAGTTCAATATGAACTAATATTTCATGAAATAGTGAAATGTCTCAGAAAACATATCAGATGTTTAACTATGTTCTACTGTGAATAAAATCTGGGCTTATAAGATTTGTAAATCATTGCATTCTGTTTGTATTTATATTTTACACAGTGTCCAACATTTTTGGAACGGGGCTTGTGTAACACTGCTCCAGGACAATAACACAACATTTACAGATCATAATTTCAATATGCAATGATCATTTTGTATCAGTACGTTTTTTTGCATAAAATATCAAACTGCTTTGTTTGTGTATACCAGCTTGCTGTATCGATTTCATAAGAGTCATGGGAGGATATAAAATCATGCAGAAAAAGGAAGACAGGAGGATTTGCATGCTGGGTCACGTTTCCTGTCAGCTATTTTCCCTCCACAAATGGGGACATAGTATATGCAAATAAATTCATGTACAACTCTAAAGCTTTTGATTAACCTTCCTCATTCTAAAGGGAAGGTTATAGTGCAGTTAGGCTTTTTGCATTTTATCTGTTCTCACATGAGTCTGAATGAACACACACACACACGCACTTCACATTTAGTCAGTGCAGCTTTCTGAATCTGCACAGAGGAAACATGAAAGTGAGACTCCCTTCGTCACACATTTTGAAGCTTCAAGGGGACATGGCACAATAATTTACAGCATAATAAACTTCTATGTGACCTGAGACCTCTTTGTATGTCACTTTAAGGTCCAACAGTCCTGGTAACTCTGATCTAGTTTATTGAGTTCTTCAAAGCCACAAGAGAAATGGATTTGCCAAGACAGATTCAATCAACCAAGATGATCATTTGCTCTTGTGGTCACTGACTAGGGGAATGCATACTGAAATAAAAAATTATCAGAAACTATGAGTGACGGAATGACAGATGGTGCAAAGCAGCACGCAATTCTCACTCCAACAAGAGATTCTGTTCAAGGGCCTCAAGTTATTTTACGGAGTTGATTTGTGCTAAATTGAAATGACAAAAGTTTCAAAAACAAGAAGGAAGGAGAGGTTAAAGAAGACAATGGAAACAATAATGACTCTCCTGCTGCTGAAATGAACCCTTTAACAGCGGCGATCGCTGCCGATACACCTGTTACCTGTTACCCTTACTTGCCGTGAGCAGCTGGTTAACACCGAGCGTCTCACCGCTGATCAAACGCGCTTTGAATTACCGTAATTACGCGACTGTTAGTCCTATCAGAAAAATTAAAATGGTTTCTGAAAGCTGAGAAATTGAGCTTCACAGCCAATGTAAGGTTATTATGGTAATTGTTGCTGGAAGTCCCCGAATGGTGGCACCTTTAAAGTTAACGGGCCCACCAGCGGGCCTGTGCTGGGTCTTCCCAGCAGTAGTGACTGTATTTCAGGTATATTCCTGTATATTGTTTGTGTAATATGTCGTGAGATGGAATTTTATTTATTTAATTCATAAATGTTTATGGGCAGTGAAAGAAATCAGACATCCACCCATCCACTTCCGCTTATGATATTTTCTCCTAATATGGGTGCTAATAAATCACATATGAAGAGGTCGGAAGAGGTTCCTCTCTAGAAGATACTCTAGAGAGGAACTCTAGAGTATCTTTGGAGGGTACTCCAAAGGGTTATACTCCAGCCAGTACCTCCCACAAGAACCCTTCAGCACGACTGGTTGATGTCATTTCGGTCCATCGTTTAATCTTGTTTACACTGAATGAACCTGCTCCTGACTATGGCTGACTGATATATTGCTGTGGCGACCAAATCAACAAATAACTGAAATATGCAGCATCTCACCAAATTATCAAACTTTAGCCTGCATACAGAGAACAGCCACCCGAGCATTTAAAAGGCAAAATGCCAACTGAATAACAGAGCGTGTCTCGGACCGCCAAACACTTGAGACCTGAGTCTGAATGCATCCATACTAACCAAGACTGCAGCTGACATCACAAGCAAACAGCACACACAATATATTGTTTACACTGCATCAGGTGTGTGCATAGCCCTTTATCCACCCAAAGTACCTGAAACATTTCCTTTCAGGAACCTTTCTTCCATTTGTGTCAGGTAAAATCTCTGCTGTTTGCATCTCTCTCATCTACCTCTCTGTTCTATGTGTACAGGCCATCACACAGACCTGCAGCTCTGACACAAGCAGAAATTGGCAACAACAGAGATGTTGTTGCTAATTTGCTCTGCGATTACAAACAGGACCGTTCTGGAGGGTTGTGGAGAGGTTCAGCATGTTTTGTGGTGCTTCAGGCTGTAGATGCTTTAAAATCAGAAAATGCTCGTCCTCTCTCTTTCTGTGACACGTTGTGTTTTGTTTTCCCAGAAAGCACAGAAAGATTACAGGTACATATAATTTGAGAGTTCCTTACGAGTATGGAGAGATTGGAACAGCTACGACCAACACATGATTCCTTTTTCTGAAGAGCCGCCATAGGCCTCTATGGTATCCCCGAACATCCAGGTCCCAAACATGGAGGCACTAAACAAAAGCCGTGACAGGATTAATAAGGGTAGTGGTTTAATTTACCCCCTGTAAATATGACAAGCAAGACTTTTTTACCATTAAAGTAAATATGATTACCTTGGCTAGCTCTGTCCAAGTGGACGTGTCCGTCTCAGTCTCCATCTTAATGAACATGATGTAGATCTTCCCCTCAGAATCAGGCAGGAATGAGTCCTCACACGGGTTCTTGGTGTGGTCCAGCACCTCTGCTTCTCTGGAATCGCACACACAATTAATTTTTGTAGTTTCAGACAACCGTAACCAAAATGGCTGAGTGATACCAAAGTCTGTACTCACTTCAGCAGGCTCTGGATCTCCACTTCATAAGCATCATTCTTCAAGCTGTAAAACAAAAATCATACCAAAACTGTCACCATGTAGCCAGATTACATTCAGCTAAAAACACAAAAACAGCATTTCATTACATCACATGGGTGTACACACCTGTCCACATTCTTCAGCTGTACATTGGGAACAGTGTTGAACTTGTGCTTTTTGAAGTACACCTCCTGTGTCCCATAAAGAGGCAAAAGCAGCAAAATGATCAGGCACTTCAATGACTCATCTACTACAGCAACATGTTCCAATAACGAGTCCTTTCAATTGAAGAAAAACAGGGTCAAATCGTTGTTATAGTAAAGTCAGTGAACAGCTCGAACAGTATGCATCTATGGTGCGAACTGAAGATGAGAGGTGAGACAATTCGAGTTATTGTGTTCACAAGATTAACAGAAAACTTGACCTCTGACCTTTACCTTCAGGTCAGGGTCGCCAAGATTCAAACTTGTCTGAGTTTAATTTTTTTATTTGACGCGTCTGTGGTATGAATTTGAACATCCTAGCTGGCATTGTTCCTGTGTTATGGCAGCATTAAAGTCTTTGTGGAACAGACGATGACGCAGAGGCAATACCTCGACTTTTTCTTCCAAACAGCTAAAAATCAGCTGCAAGTAAGCTAAAAAAAAAATAAAGCTTCAGACTACAAACCGTTGCTTTGGGTCATGAACAGACAATGAAAAATTGATGACAAAAAGCATTTTTCTTTCAGATCTTACGTGAAAATAGCCGTTCATGTTGAGGCCAATGATGCCGAAGTGGTAGGAGCGGGACACGTCAGGGATGACGCACTCTCGGCCTTTCCTTTGCTCTGGCATTCGCATCCACATGTCCCAATCCCAGAGCTACCAGCCAAAAATTGCACATATTCAAAATCTTTTCAACACAGCCTCACACACATGCACATTGTGGTTTTCTGTTTTAATAACACTAAAAGCAACAAAATTTAATATTTTAATATTTATATTTAATATTTTAAAAATCCTTTGAGGCAGTTGTTTCCAGTTTCTTCAATGAGAATGAATTTGTATTTATATTTAAAATTTACTAAAAGCTAATTCACAGTTGACATGTATTATTTATGTTGACCACTGGAGGAATCAAAACAAGCCGTTAAACAGCAATAACAAAATACCAGCACAGGAACAATAACTCCTGCACCTTTTCGGGTGTAGGCCATTTTGGCTCCAGTTCGTCCTTATAGAGGCTTTTCTTCAGCACCCAGCCCAGGCCAGGCATGCTCTCCACTCTGTAGAGCAGGGCTGGGTCCTCTGCTGTGTGCTCATAGCCCTGAGCAAACACCACATAAACAGAACAGTAATGGCTGTCAGTGACACATGGAGCATTTTCTGCAAACATCAAGCCTATATGCAAGATTTCAAAAAGAAAAAATATTTTGAAAAAAATATGATACATTTTTATATTGGGGACAGTAACAACTCGAGTTAGTAACTACTTGCCCGCTGTAATCAAAGCAGCATTCCACGTATTAATACAGCTTATTCAATTAACATTGCTGTCACTATCATGGTCCCCGGAGCTCTCCCTGGCTGGTCACCAGTTTCTTTTTGTTTTTCTTTGTTGTCCCGCTCCCCTCCCCTTTCTGTGTGTTTGTGGGCGTGTTTTGTGTACATGCTGCTGTGGAAGGTGTCCTCCCTGTGGCAGGCTTTTCATGTGAGAGATCACCTAATCGGCGCACCTGCCACAGATGGAAGCTCATCAGGGGCGGACTATTTACGAAGGGGGAGAAGCTCCTCAGTCACCGCCAGATCGTTGTATCCACAAGACCCAGCCCGTTCCAGAAGACGTTCGAGCCAAGGAAGTTTTTAGTGAGTGTGTGTGTGTCGTGTGCGCGCGCGTGTGTCCACGTATCCTCCGACCCAGTGCCAGAAGAGACTCCAAAGGGAAACTTTCTTTTCTTTCTCCCATTTCGCATCTGCCCCCACAATAAAGTGTTTGCTTTTCTGGATTTTGTGTCCCACAAGTGAGTCCTTCCTCTGTCCAGTTCCTGACAGTCGCCATCTAAGAAAGCACTTTAACTGATGTCACATACCACACTAGAAGTCCTGACTTTTCAGCAAACCCACTGACTATTTGGTTGTTATTCATACAGGATGATATCTGCTAGCGCTGGGTGATACAATGACTGTTCTTTCCTTTTAAGACATAAAGAATTTGACAGTCTTGTATAAATCACTATACTACTGAAGTTGCGTTGCAGTGACAGATCAGTCAAGTCATGCTCGCAGAGTTTGCAGTTAAAGCAGTGCTGGTCTAACAATGAATGATATCTTAGTCTGAAGGTAAACATTAACTTAATGTTAAAACTGCATGTGGAGCATGCACTGATTTATGGAAACTAAGATAATGACCTAGCAACAAATAACTCCCAGGTTTTTACCAGGTAAAAGGATGTTTTTTGGAGTCTGGTGGAGCATAAATGTTTTACTTGAACCACCTTCATTTCTTTATATTTTGCTAAGAAAATTAGAAATAAGTACAGCAATTTATTGAAACATAAATAGAAATACAACATATAAGGCAAAAAACAAGACTGTACAATTCTAACAAGCTTGAAAGCCAATATTTGGTAAGACCACCTTTATTTTTCAACATAGCCTAAACTCTCATAGGCAGCTTTCAAGTATTCTCCAGGAATAGTTCTCCAGGTTGAAGGACATCCCAAAGCTCTTGTTTGATGTTGACTGACTCTCATTGCTTCAGTAATGCTGAGATCCAGGCTCAACATTATTGGTAGTGTGTTTGGGACCACTGTCATTCTGAAAAATGCTTTCCAGATGGTACTGAATGGTGGATCAAAATCTGATGCATTTGTCTGCATTCATAATTCCATTATTTTTGACAAGATTCCCAACACCACTGCTGGCTGAAATGCAGATGATTGTGCACACTGTGGAAACTCTCTGTGTATATTATGCATACAAACACTTGTATTTATATTTGTAATATTTGTATATTTGTAACATTACACTGATCTATCAGTACGTTCATACCTGAATTTGTTCAGAATTTACAAACTAATTTAGGAGTGCCACGGACCATGCGTATGAACAAATGATGAAAGTCTGGCTGTCTCAGTAAACACAGCTTTAAAATGACTACCACTAAAGCTATAAATAATACTAATAATGCTAATAATAAATGTGAATAAGCTGCAGGGTTCTAGCCAGCGGTTGATCACCCGGCACTGCACCGCTTTGCTATCTATCAGAACTGTTCTGTCACTGCAATTAGCAAGCGGGCGCACACCGCGCACACTTGACCTCTGACCTTTAGCTTGAGGTCAAGTTCAAGAAGATTCGAACTTGTCCAAGATTTTTAATCGATGCATCTATGGTGTGAATCTGAACATCCTAGGTGAGATCACTCTCGAGTTAAGGCCAACGCTTAAAGTTTTCGTGGACCAGACGCCGATGCCACCAAGGCTATGACGATACTGGGACTTTTCCTTTTAAACAGCTGAGCTAAAAATGCTGAAGTGCAATGATATCCATAACCGCAGGCTGCATGTCATGTCCGTCTGTTTGAACTGGGCTACATATGAAAAAAGAGAAAATGTGTGTTGAAAGGAAGAAGGAAGCAACATGTAAACAGTGAAGACTGATGGGTGAATGTTCATAAAAAGCTGACTTTGAAACACAGAAGTCACTTAAGAGCTAAATGAAGGAAGGCAGGTGATGATCAGCACTGACCTGATCGTTCCAGGCTGAGATACAGTACAGACTGTCGTCCTCATCCAGCAGGTGGATGGTCTGACTCAAGAAGCTACAGGAAAACACAAAATAAACACAACAATATAAAACTGCTTTGTTACCATAGACTGCATATGAAAAGGTTTCTAGATTGCAGTTGTGAAAGATTTTAGAAAATCACAACCATAAAAAACTAAAACACAAAATAAAAACACTTTAATCTAAATTTGAAAACCTGAACACAGAGATGTGATGCAGCTTATAATCTTCAGCTTTTCTACCAGAACTTGCATTTGTGTCCCCCTTCACAACACAAAAGCATTAGATTAGTTCAGCACTGGTAGTTGTGTGATACTGTGTACTGAGGCCAAAACCTGGGGTCATAATTTGATATTTAGATTGGATATTAGTCTGATATTGGGTAGACTGAATCAAGACAGCATTCTAAAATGATTTACGGCTTGCCCCACTCACCTCCACTAACTGGAGTCACTGAACTGGACCTGCTTGTGTTGCTGTTCTACTGTGAGGTACAACCCATCTATGACATTAGTAGGTGTGTGCGTGTGTAGGTGTTTCACCCCAAAACATTTCAGACCGACAAAGCCAACAGCTTCTCTTTGTTTGCAATAAAAAACTCGATGCTGTGCTGTCTCGCTCTCACAGTTCGGTCTAGCACTTGTTTTGCACTTATAGTAACATAATGCGCTGTCACCCATTAATACTTCACTTGTGTCTTGTCAGCTCCACTCATGCAGTGGATGTGGAGCTGCACTCAGAGAGTAACAGAGCAGAGAAAGAAAAACGAGCATGATCACGGACGAAAGCAGTATGCAGTGACGACTCAGTGAGCTAATAAATACCAATGTGGTAAATTTAGATTATTATTACTTTTAATTTTACAAAGTTTGTAAAGCAATGTTTAAGTTGAGCCTGATGTTGTCTTACATATAAAGAAATGGTTCCCAGGCTGTTGCTCACAGTGAGGATTACAGCATATTAACTTCACACTGACATTAGATCAGGACTCTGCATTGGAAGACACCCACAACCAAGGGATCTGTCTAATATCAGAACCAGAATACGTTGGACCTGTGCATCCTAATCTAATTTATACAAAGGCCACCATTGAAAGAAAAAAATAATTGTGCATTTTGAGAATAAAGTCAAAATTTTGAGAAAAAAGTCAAAATACTATTTTGAGATTAAAGTCGTCACTTTAAGTCAAACAACAAATTCTTTTCAACCAAAGTGGGAAAAACATTTCTTTGCTGGTTTTGAACAGGAGGGAACTGTAATGTAGAAAGAGGAAAGAGACTGGAACAGACTGAAGACACAAAGAACATCGTTCTCTAACATATAAACTTATCCTGTAGAATTTCGGTTTCTCTAAGTAGAAGAGCAGTCAGGTTTACCTGCAGCAGGCCACTCTGCACTTTCAGTGTAACACAAAAGCATTCTGGTGGCTGTAAAAAAGTTTCCTACTTTTGGACTGACACTCCCTCGAGGAACTGCAATTACTGGAAGTAAACAAGAAATAACAAGCTTGTTTTTGTCAATAGAAGAGCCAGCTTTAATTTTCACCACAATTGAACTGCAAGCCTGAAGCTCGAGAGCAAACTGGCGCTAACACAAGATGATGGCTGCGAGTGCTTCTGGACCATTTGAAGTCGGTGCTTCAAACAGATCGGTCAGCCCAGGAGGGAAGCTGGAGCTTTTACAGCAGCAAACATGCAGTTCAAAGCGCAGCCTGTCCATCAAAGGAAGGCTGGAGGTTCTAACGGAGCAGAGAGCAGAGTCATCACTGTGGATCTACTGCCATCCAGTGGTGCTCTTGCAGATCAGAGTGTTACACGGCAAGTGTAAACAGCTCTATAACAGCACGGAAGAGCTGAAGACACCATAGCAGACAGTTCTCTTTGAGAGAAATAAAAATTGAGAATAGCACCAAATCCAGGCATCGGTTTGATATTTTCAATCTAAATATGAAGATTAATCTGTAATTCATTTAAATGATGACTAATTTTCTCTCATTATTATATTCCTTAATTGAACTGTGGATAGCTATAAACCACGCTTTGCTGCAGAAGCCACGGTATTCAGTTTGGACAGACATTCCCAGTATAAATATGGATCATTCAGATTTACCACTTCATTCATTACACATCTGCTAATACGTATTAGTCTGCCTTCTGGTCATTTATTGTTCCATCACGGTGAGAGAGGTACAGGTTTTCACTGCAGTCTGTTAACAACATTGTGAAAAAAATTACGAAGATGATTCAGGGTACGTGGTGGAGAGGAGGAGAATGAGCACAGGAGGAACCTAGGCAAGGAATTCTGAAAATATTCTCCTCACATCTTTATAAAATCTTTGTGCTTTGGCTCCATAAATGAAAAATTCATGAATTCATTAAATTAGAATTAAAAAAAAAAATCAGTGGAATACGAGGTTACTACATGTCTACCCAGATACAAAAGGTGATCAAAAATTTCTGGGAATAGCTACAAAAAAATTATTACAAAACAAAATCTCAGCTGATTTAAATGTGGCTGATTTGCCCTTTGAGGTCCTCTTTTCAGGTGCCATCAGGCATCTTTCAGCCCAGCTGCTGTTTAGATCTCTTCCTGGAAATCCTCTTTTGACCACCTACACTGCTCACACTGCAGAAAACTGCAGTCGGCACTTACCGCCTAAGCACTGGTATCAATGGCACAGAGCTATGGTGATGTCACGGTCAGCCGGTGATGCGAGCAGTGTTGTGTGCATAATGGGGAGAACTTCTATCAGGATCAACTGGAACTGTGATCTGTGCCTTTGTGCCACAAGTTTTTTTCTTTTTTGGATACACCAATGAGATTTCCAATCATATCTCCCTGGGAGTTCCTCTTCTTCCATAAAATGTAAAATCAAGTTAAAGGCACGGGCTCTGACATACTAGAGAAGTTCTAGCATGCATCGCAGAAGAACAAGTACAATCTAACCAAACTGGACTTCCATGGTATGAACTAAAAATAGCTGCTCCATTAAAAGTTGTCAGGACATGAACCAAAAAATTATTTTGAAGTAGAGTGTGGCCAAATGTCATGTAAGGGCCCTTTTCTGAACTAATATGCACATATGACTGCTTTTAGTGGTGGTTGTGTAGACTAGAAGAAATACCTGAAGAAGTCAATGGAGATATCGAGGTCTTCTTCTAGTACAATAGCATAATTAGCATCCTGGGAAAATAAAATACAGACACATACAGTATCCGCAGTTAAAATATTAATGAATGAATGCATATGGTACACACAGACTGTAAGCCAAACAGATGCACACATACATACCCACAGTGCATTCGCACAGCCAAACTGTACACTGCTCACGCACAAAACCATGTTACCATACATTACACAACATAGTGTTGAGTGTAGGAGTTTCAGAAGCCTCATAAGTATTAAGTGGTAGCAGAAATGTACATGTATTAAGATTGGGTTCTAGGGAGTTTGCCTCTGGCTAACAGGAATGCTTAAAGCACAGCCTCACTTTTTATGGCACTTGATGATTTAAAGTTACTTATTAAAGGATCAAAGGATGCAAAATTCAGATAAAAAATAATGTCATCTGTCAGTTGAGTGTTTGATATTGGTACTTACAGGGTGAAGATTGAAGGTTGCAGTCAGACTTGCTTTGTAGTGCTGTGATTGAGGAAACAGACTTTCGATTTTCACAGTAACAAAGAATAATTAAACAGCATCTCTCTCTCAGACAGACAGTCCACTTTAATGACTTAATTCTAGGGAGAACCTTTAAACATTTTCATCTATATTGAAATTCAGTCATGCACATGATGGAAGCATAAGGACTGACTTCTTGTTTACCTGGGACACTCTGGCATTCTTGATGCTGATAGGGGTGTGCTGAACTCCTTTCAATCCAAACAGCTCAACAACATCCATTGGCTCCTGAGTCAAAAAGACAGAAGAGAGAGACCACTCTTTAATAACTGGCAGAATTTTTCTGTAAATAAATCAGCTGAGGTGGTGAGTGCAACATGAAATTCAGTTTGATCCTGAAAGAAAGAGAAAACCAAAGAGCACGAAAGATTAAAAAAAAAAAAAAAAAAAAAAGAAAGAGGGTTTTTGCAGTGCTAATTTAAGATGCCGTAATCCCACAAATAATGGAGTTTAATGTGGTTTTCATGGTCATTCTGATCAGCAAATAGGATTACAGTCAAATATTATTATTTAGGTAAGATATTGAACCTACAAATTAATTATTTGCCACAACACACGTGATTGTAAGTCAAACTGACTCACAATGAAAAAAAAAAGTTATCAATAATGCTACAGTCTATGAGAGGGAACCAAAGAGCTCTAAAGATTTTTGCAAATTTTTATTTATTTTAGGATTCAAACAAGACTTTTCAAGGTCAAAAATAAGGTATTGATTCTGATCTTAACATGGTATGAATTCATTTTGATACTGGAAGAAACTGTCACTTTTTCAGAAGAGTCTAAACACTCATCACTATGACTCTTTCTTTTTTTATTTTTTGGAGTGACACATCACTTTTTGCCCATCACTGACAGGAGGGTCTGTGTCAAGTACTGACCAACACAAACACTGCAGGAATAATTTAAAAATAAATAAATAAATACAGAAAAAGAAATGGAAGGAAAGCAAACCAGGTACCTCATAATATCCATCAATGAAGACTGTGATCATCTGCGGGTTGACACCGTGGGCTGAAAGAAGCGACCTCAGCATCCTAAAAACACAATACACCTGGTAATATTTTTTATATTGTGCAGTGATTTATTACTTGGTTGTGTATCCCAGTATGACTGCGACTGGTTCCACTTTAACCACAGCAGAGTTTTTCCAAATAATGCCAAATGTATTGGTGAAGGAAAGGTGCTGCCATCTTTCTTCATCCTTTTTTGAAGATAATGATAAATAAGAAGGATCTATTTTGTTTGTTTCTAAACAGAGGTTATGTTCTCTACAATCTATGTTAAGATTTAACAACTGAAATATTTATTGTATGTAGTCAGACAATTTCTTTTTAAGGAAAAAACTCAAAGTTGCTGAAATGCAGTTAACCCATTAAAAAAAACAAAAAAAGACAAACAGCAGTAGTTTTCATATCTTACCGGTAGAGATAGTTAGGTCTGTTCCCTGCAATGACGGCCACTGGGACATTGAAAACGTTATTGTTGGGGAGCTGGAAGGTACAGAACATCATTGTTTAGATATTTAATAGAAAAAAAGAATAGTGTACTCATTAATATATACATTGATTAGTGTGTAATTACACCTTCCTACAAATTGATACATTTTCATGAACTTAGAATTTATCCATTAAAAATACATAAGAGGTTTGTGGAGACCTCATGATTAACGGAGGGGGCAATTCACTGAGGGAATCGCCACTTCTGTGAATCGTTGTGGAGGAGTCTGTGTCCCAGTGATCTCGGGAACTATGTTTTCCGGGGGCTTGTCTCCCTGGTAGGGTATCCCATGGCAAATTGGTCCTGGGTGAGGGGCCAGACAAAGAGCGATTCGGAAGACCCCTATGGAAGAGTCATCAAGGGAACTGTTCACCCTGCCTGGGATAGCGTTACCAGGGCCCCATGCTAGAGCCAGGCCTGGGGGAGCGAGCTCGAGGGAGAGCGTCTGTGGTGTCCACATCCAGTTTAAATGGATGTGGACACCAGCTGAGGTAAATAGCAGCCTACACTCACTACAGATGAACGGCAGTAGCTAGGATTATACACTAATTGGGAAGGGTAAGAAAACAGAATTCCGTTGACTGCAATCTGCAGTGATAGTTTACACACTGTACCTTTAAAGTTTGCTAAATAAAAATATATAAAAAAAGAAATACACAATGTAGAAAAAGTATATGGCATCCAAAAATTTTAAATGATCCTGATCAAAAATGTGTTTTGAGTTGACTGGTGTATAATAAAATACACTGCCTGGCCAAAAAAAAAAGTCACCACCAAAAAAAAGGTCACACACTAATATTTCGTTGGACCGTGGTCACCTTTGATTACAGAATGCATTCGCCTTCTCTAACACATCCCAAAGATTCTCAATGGGGTTGAGGTCTGGACTCTGTGGTGGCCAATCCATGTGTGAAAATGATGTTTCATGCTTCCAGAACCCTTCTTTCACAATTCAAGCTCAATGAATCCTGGCATTGCCATATTGGAATATGCCCGTGCCATCAGGGAAGAAAAAAAATCTATTGATGGAATAACCTGGTCATTCAGTATATTCAGGTAGTCAGCTGACCTCATTCTTTGAGCCCATAATGTTGCTGAACCTAGACCTGACCAACTGCAGCAACCCCAGATCATAGCACTGCCCCCACAGGCTTGTACAGT
>JAVDPK010023777.1:0-30240 GCA_034780415.1 Cichlasoma orientale
TGTGTGTGTGTGTGTGTGTGTGTGTGTGTGTGTGTGTGTGTGTGTGTGTGTGTGTGTGTGTGTGTGTGAATGTTAGACAAGGTGCTTAGGTATAGAAAAAAGCACTTGCATGAATGTGTGTGTGATTAGATGAATGAGGCTTGTTGGGAAAAAGTGCTGTATAAGTTTTTTTCTTCTTCTTCTGTTCCTGTCATCAACTGACTTCAGTTTGTGTAAAGGGAGGGGGGAAATAGTATAGCAGTCTATATCTTCTGAGGAGTGGAAATGTTCCCTTTGTAATTATCGAATGAAGGGAAAAGAACATAGTAGGCAAGTGTAAACAGCTCCCTGTCCACAAACACCTACATCAACTTGATGCAAGTATGTGCAGTATTTTCCAAAGCAGCATAGTTGGTGGCAAAGAATGCCATACCTAGAATGATAGTAGAGCTGAGTTTATCCCAACACCAGCCACGCAGCTAAACCTTGAACTTCAACTGGTAAAAGTACTCATGAGCTGTCGGGCTTGTAGTGTTGAAGCCTTCAGTTCTACCTGTACCTGTTCTACAGTAGAAAAGTTGCATCAACAACATATTTCTGTGAAGTCCTCCTAATACTTTTTAACAAGCTTTTCACCAACATTGCTGTTAGCTTTGTGTTAACATTAAACACTGTGTGGGCATATAGCCTAAAGTTTATACACTTATTACTTTCTGCAAGCCGTAAATGGTTAAACATAATACTTTACGAGTATTGTGTCATTCATTTACTGTATTACAATTCTTTTTTTGAATAGTAATACCAAGACTTATAAGAAATAATGTGTCCTTCCTGAATTTATCATACCCCTATTTTGTGAAAGACATCACTCTTCATTCCCATTATGATAATGCTTTAATTATTTTTGGATGCACTTTTATGAAATAGCTTGGGAAAATGTAAAATATTTTAGTATTTACGTATTTGGGTTTATTCTCTGGGAATTAAAGGCATTTTTTCATATTTGAGTTTGATAAAATTATACAATTTTTTTTTTTTTACTTTGATCATTTTCTCCCTATTTTCTACCAACAGCCACACCATTCCCAACTTTAGCCAAGAAGTTCTTTTTTCATCATGGCTATTAATATCCCCTGATCTTGGTAAATCGGTTATTTAAACTCCTAGCATTCATTTCTCTGTTACTAAGCCAATGTTGGTTGGACTGGCAGACTCGCCACATTATTGTGTAATTAACAATTTATGTAAAAATACTTAACAGATGTTCACTTTACCTCAATTCCAAGCAATACAGACCATATATTATGAACAGAAGTTCCACTTGTTTTTTTGTGACAAAATGTATTATAATGTATTGTATATGCCATCACCATTTCTTGGATTTGATGTCTGTATACTGTGTCTGACTCTCTCCCTGCCCTCCTGTCTACTGTTTACACTGTCCTTTCCAGTAAAGGGAAAAGGCCTCATGTTCTGAAAACTCTTCATCATCTTCCAAATGTTGAAAGATGATGAAGAGTGCAAAGCTACACTGTATTACCAAGAGTATTCACTCGTCTGCCTTCACCCGCATATGAACTTAAGTGACATCCCATTCTTAATCCATAGGGTTTAATATATTGTTGGTCCACCCCTTCCAGCTATAACAGCTTCAACTCTTCTGGGAAGGCTTTCCACAAGGTTTAGGATTTTTGACCATTCTTCCAGAAGCACATTTCTGACATCAGACACTGATGTTGGACGAGATGGTCTAGCTCGCAGTCTCCACTCTAATCCCAAAGGTGTTCTGTCAGGTTGAAGTCAGGACTCTGTGCGGGCCAGTCAAGTTCTTCCACACCAAATTCGCTCATCCATGTCTTTATGGACCTTGCTTTGTACACTAGTGTGCAGTCATGTTGGAACAGGAAGGGGCCATCCCCAAACTGTTCCCACAAAGTTAGTAGCATGAAATCGTCCAAAATGTCTTGGTATGCTGAAGTATCAAGAGTTCCTTTTACCACCAAACCCAGACTCATCCATGAGATTGCCAGACAGAAAAGTGTGATTTGTCACTCCAGAGAACACGTCTCCACTGCTCTAGAGTCCAGCGGCGGCGTGCTTTACAACGCGGCATCTGATGCTTTGCATTGCGTTCGGTGATGTAACGCTTGCATTCAGCTGCTTAGCCATGGAAGCCCATTCCATGAAGCTCTCTACGCACTCTTCTTGACCTATTCTGAAGGCCACGTGAAGTTTGGGGGTCTGTAGCAAGTCAAAGTTGGTGACCTCTGCACACTATCCACCTCAGCATCTGCTGACCCCACTCGATCATTTTATGTGGCCTATCACTTACATGGCTGAGTTGCTGTTGTTCCCAATCGCTTTCCACTTTGTTATAATATAGCTGTGGAATATTTAGTAGCGAGGAAATTTCACAACTGGACTTGTTGGACAGGTGGTATCGTGTCAAGGTACCACTGTGAAACTCACTGAGCTCCTGACCCATTCTTTCACAAAGGACTGTAGAAGCAGTCTGCGTGCTTAGGCACTTGATTTTATACACCTGTGGCCATGGAAGTGATTGGAAAACCTGAATTCAATTATTTTGATGGGTGAGTGAATACTTTTGGCAATTATAGTGTATTTATTTGTTGTGTCCCACTCCTGATTTGCAGCTGGGATAGAGTGCGAGAAAATTTGGAATGGATGCCAAAAAACAGGGTAAAATGTGGTAGCAGACAGGTGTAGGTGCTTGAATTGTAACAATGTTGGAACCTTGTGCCAGAAAAGCAGCAGCAGAAAGACACAACATGAACACATGCAGGCACACAGATACAACCCCCCCCCAAAAGAGGGAAGGGACACAGCACTTCCGCACTTTTATGACCCACAGGTCAGGTGGAGCCGAACACCACATGTGTAATATAAATGTGAAGGGGGCAGTTGCAGTGTAAAGTCAATGTGTTATTGTATATGTTGAAAATGAGCCAAAGGCAATGAATCTGAGGTTGAAATAATAAATGGCACAACTTTTCTTTTGCTAAACATTGAAAACAGGTCCCACAGACCCAGACATCACACATCACACATCACACATCACATCAACCAAAGTCATTTTCTGTGACCAAAACTAACTGAAATGTTGCCCAAAGACGTGTCAGAGTGTCAGAAAATGACTTTGTCTTTACAACAGCAAATATTAACAGTTTTGGAAGTAAGTGACAAATTACATTGTCCTTTCAAAAAGGCTGGCATACCAGAAACCATACACTATAATTCTAAAAGAAATTTTCCAATTACTTTTTAATCTGGAGGACTTGTACCAAACTGTCTGTCAATCCTGCAGCCTTTCAATTTTTAACACAAGATGTCCAGTCTCCAAAAGATACACTAAAAATGCTGCAGACTGCAATATTCTGTCCAAAACAATCACAAAAAAAAAAATGCATGAGCACCAGTTGGGGGCTGATAAAGTTCAAAGTCTTTGCTCTAAGAAATTAGGATTCAGCAGTGACCATAAAAAAAAAAAAAATATCTTTATCTTTTAAAGCACAACTGTGGTAAAATTATTCCTTGATCTCTAGTTAAAAATGGGATTAGAAGTCAGTTTGTTTCCAACTGTCTCCAGCATTCAAAATACCATTAAAATATGCATGCACTGTATGTTTATACATGTTTAGTTTTTTAAAAAACTGTAGTTGACCAGCAAGTTAATTGAATTATGAGTAATTGAATAAGCAGGTAAGTGAATATATATCTGCATCGTGTGTTAGAGTCTTTGAGTTACATTGATTGGGCCTCTTCTTCATATCATCTATGCACTCTTATTGTCAGAATGCTGCTGCAGATCGCCTCATATCATTAATCAATTATTCACCAGTAGCCTGTTAATGTTTAATGAGTGAGGCTGCTGCGGTCAATTACTAATGAATTGTGGTCGTGGTGGGAAAGCTCAGAGGAGAGGCCAGATCAGATACTATACACATCCTGTGCGTGTATGTATACATATACCTGAAAACACGCATAGAGTGTATTGACATTTGCATGTGTAAATTGGATTTTGATTACAGATTAATACTACAATTAAGACTAATTCTACAATTAAGGCTCATTATTGCACTTTGTGTTTGTTTGTTTGTTTGTTTGTTTGTTTCTAGGGTGGTTGGTTCTTTTTTTTATATTTATTTCTTTGATTATATATTCCTCATTACTTGATTTTATAGACAGACACACAGATATTTTTCTTTCTTTGTTTTTATGAACTGCGATGTGTTCACAGATTTTTTTTTTCATCTATGTCTGTGGGGCTGCGATTACACCAGGCAGAGAAAGTAATTACAGACACCATTCTCCCCAACATTTTCCAGTCCCTCCCGAGGCATTCCCAGGTTATATATCAACTTCTTTCGACACAAAGAAGCTGCAGCAGGTCTACCCCAAAGGTTGAGCAATGTCACACTTTTCTGCAATCTAAATATTTTGGTCACCACTCAGAGCTCATGATTGTAGGTGAGCTTTTTGACTTCCAGCTAAGCTCCCACTTCATCATAAAAGTCCTTTTGTTGCATGCAGCAAGCAATCCATGCTACTCTTCAGATTTGGAGGTGCTAACTCTCATCACTCTCAGCTTCAAACAGTCCCAAGTGAAGCAACTGAAGCCTATGATCTAATAAAACTAAAAGAACCATATCAAGTGCAAAAAACAGAGACAGGGCTGGACATGCTTCTCATCCCAATTTTGCCTTGAGATCCTGTTCATTAAGCTATGAGTGCATGAAATATGAATGGAAATTGGATTGCATCACCATTTTCCTGTAGAATCCAATGTAGAATTACTTAGGGGACATGGCCATAGGCCAGCTACAAGTCCATAAAAACATGCAGATTGCCATTATCCATATTGCCCCTCCTGAATCTGCAGTTCGATGAGTCAGAGCCTCCTTTTCAGGACTCTGGAATAAACTTTCTTGGATAGGCTAAACAGTGTGATACTCTGATAGTTAACACACCCTCAGTCTACCAGCCTTTTCTCCACAGGTACTCTCCCCACCCTCCACATGATACTGAAATGGTGTGGCAGGCATTACTGCCCAATAATTTTCAGGACAAATCTCATCCATACATGGCATTTTTGCCACAGAGGATCTTCTTGACTCTGTTACAAACCTCAGCCCAGGAGTCAAAAATATTTAATCATATGTGTGGGCACTTGGGTAGGTTGTGCAGTAACCCTGGCATCCAGCAAAGGTGGGGACCTTGGTATTCTAACACATGGCATCACAAACTAGGAGTGGTGAAAATAATGAACCATAAAACACAATGAGAGCTCAAAGAATTATTAGGAATTTGCCCATTTGCATAGCAGCAAATAATGTTTGGGTGTACGGCATGGCAGACTGAGGCTGTGTGTGGTAAGTCAGTGACAAAGTATTCAGCATAAAGTTTTTTATGTGTGTGTGTGCGTGAAGAGGGTGACTGATGAGCAGATGAACATGAGACAGGTCAGTGCACGTCCTGTGAAGTGTTTTTGGCCCACAGTCTGTTGGCCATGCCTCTGTAACCAGGATAATTAGAGACCAGCCCCCCCGTTAGGAGCCATAAACAGCCAAAAAGAACATGAACCATGTGATACACAATCCCAAACACACACGTTATTACCTATTCATCTGAAACAAATTTAGGGCAAATTTGATATGCGTCTTAATTTCCAAATATAAACATTGTTTTCAAATGACAGCCACACAGTGTCAGACTTTTGTTAACTAGCAACTGTGACAGCGTCTATGCTGTTCTGAACAGATGATTCTGATCTTTTGAACGTGGTCTAAGAGGCAGAACGGAATAGTGTCGAGGAAGTATTCGAACCAAACAAACCACCAGGGTTACAGAGGCATTGAAAGGTATGATGAAGTTTCCAAAGCACGTGAAAAGGAACATTTAGTTTCTAAGGTTTTATGTATCAGGACTTAAATTAAAATTAAAGATACACACAGCCTCACATGAACAACATTACATGACATAGTACACAGCACCATTACTTATTTAACAGAAACTAAGCCAAAAATGTAGAATCAGTGTGGAAAAAAACAAATTATATTCTTACTGCTTCCATAGGAATTAAGAGGGTAAGTAGAAAACAGGTGCTGCTAATCAAAGGCACTTGATTAACTGATCATCACCAAGTGTGACCACTTCTATATAAGCAGACATTTTGGCAGTTTGCTGGTCTAGAGCATTGAGGTGTGGGTTAATATAATCAGCAATGATCTTAGAGAAGCGAGTGTTGCTGTCAGTCAATCTGGGAAAGGTCATAAGGCCATTTCCAAACGATTTGAAGTCCATCATTCTACAGTGAGAAAGATTATTCACAAGTGGAAAACATTCAATCCAGCTGCCAATCTTCCCAGGAGCAGATGTCCCAGCAAATGCACCCCACAGACCACACAAAGCTTGGAGAAACTGCAAAATACCCAAGAGCTATATTTGAGGCTCTACAGGCCTCAGTTAGTATGTTAAATGTTACAGTTAATGAAAGTGTAACTTAAAAAAAGACTGAGAACGTATGGCTTGTTTGGAAGCCTCTTCTCTCTAAAAGGAACACGGCAGCATGGCTTAGGTTTGTAAAGTTGCATCTGAACAAACAAGACTTAACCACAATGAAAAATGAACTTTTTTAATCTGTCAAACAGAATTTTCCCAAAACTTGTACTGATATCACAATAGCCTCAAGCTACACATTTTTAGGAGTTCTTTTGTCCACTTGCCAATATCACAAGTGACCACACTGACCAAAGCAAATGGACGCTTGTGGTTGTAACTAGACCCGTTGTCTGACCAACACTGGGCACGCTTCTAAGCACACTCGCTCCTCTGTGTGAAGCTCCATCCATCACGAGGCCAAGACAGGACAGAAGACCATGGGAAATGAAGCATGGTTAATTCTATTAGCGCATGGACACAAACAATCTGTGGGGAATCAAAGAAGGAGGAAACATAGTCCCAGTGGACCCATTTCCTGCTGCATGAGCTGCAATTCACCATGATAAGGCAAAATGTTAAATTCCTCTACAAATACACATAACAGGATTCATGGGGTAGTTTAATATAGTGACGTTCAGGATGTCTATAGTTGCCATCGATCACATTCATTTCTCTTTCTTTCTTTCTTTCTTTCTTTCTTTCTTTCTTTCTTTCTTTCTTTCTTTCTTTCTTTCTTTCCTTCTTTCTTTCTTTCTTTCTTTTCGACTGTGCTGTCAGTGGGGAAAGGCCTGGTATAAAGCTCTCAAGCTGAGTGACCCTTATGGGACAAAGCTGGCTTTCTAGGCTTTTTGCATATATGCATGCCATCCAGACAATGAGGCCTTTATTAGAGTAGCCAGCATCTCTGAGCTGGAACGGCAGGGATGAGGAATGAAGTCCGAGAAAGCTGTGACTGACACTGGGCACAAGTGAGAGTGTGTGCATTTCCCACCTCTTTCCCATGCATGTGTGTTTCACAGAGGTGTGAAGTGGATGCTCTTACCCTTTCTTCTTCAGTCAACTAATAAATCTCTGCCCAACCACAGCTTAATATCAGAGTTTTCTTATGCCATGTAGCATCATGCATTACAGATATGGAAAAAAGTCAGAGCTAGTCAGAAAATTCAGTGTCATACATCTCCATATAAAAGAGGTAAAACAACATGCTGCGGCCTTTAGCTGCAATCACAAACAGCTTTGAGCAAGCCCTCAAACGGGGTATCTCTGTGCAATTGACTAACTTTACAATACAAAAATCAGACCTTAGTCTGAGTGCCTGTAATGGTGTGTGTAGAGTGTAGTGTGCATTTCTGGGTGTATTGGTGTTGAGTAGAAAGAGAGGACGCTCTGTGACTCAATCATGCGTGAAGAGGATTTTCTGTTCAATAGGAGCTGCACACTTGCATACTTGCATTCTAATGACTCCATGTGCATAATCATACTTGTACAGATACGCTGATGCTTGTGTACATTTACGCCTATAAACACACACCTATACACACACACACACACGGATGAATGTCACCCTGTTTTCTTCACCTGATGAGAAATAAAGGGGTAAGAGAGACTGACGCCTAACTTGTGGACAATATTATGCATCCTGTTAGTGTGATGCATGATGTAAACTTCTAGTCACAATTCAAGGAGTGGATGTCCTACTCTTTAAATATGCCTGAACAAGCTGAAGCATGGGCAGCGTATTTCATGCTGTTCTCTCATTGACATCACTGAGTGTAATAATGTACTTAAACATTAATAGCGCTTGCATGAAATAAAAAAGCGCATAGGCATTTTTATACCACTGTCTATGTGTTTTGAGTCAGGGTGCAAGGGCAGATGAATGCCAACAAATTCTGTCTCACTCTGCACCTTTACACACGTAAAACATCTATTTTGGAGCATTTTTCTCTCCCTCTCTCTTCTCACTCTCTCACTCTCTGTCTTCACTCACTAAAGCTGGAGTTGTTGTTCTGAGTGGTAAACATGTGCTAAGGGGGGGGGGGGTGAGTGGCTAAGTTTTATTTTTATCCAATAAAAATGTCTCCTTGCCAGATCGATTGTTGTTGCTAGGAGACTGAAGCATCCTTTGGCAAGGGGCTTCAGCTCTGCTTGTCTGTTGTTTCTCTCTCTCTCTCTCTCTCTCGCTCTCTCTCGCTCTCTCTCTCTCTCTCTCTCCCTCTCTCTCTCTCACTTACTCTCTCCTCTCTGGTGCACGCACGCTCGCACGCACGCACGCACGCACACACACACATCCACAGAGCTGGCGCGCAGAGCAGTGGCGCCCATCCTCTCTCTCAGTGCGACTCCTCCGAGGGATCAGGAGTAGACTAAGTCAAACTTCCAGCAGCTTGAGATTTGTGCGCAACCTTTCAAGGATCGAAGCCGTCAAGGTAGGTCAAATATAACACATTCCTTACTGGTAGTCAGTGGCAGTCAGAGTGCAGTGAAAGAATTGACAGTCCGGGAGCGTTCAAGCGCGCGTCAGCCAATCCTACTGTAGGGAGCAATTTGCTTTGAACTTTGCGCAGGATTTAAACACCCAGTTGTAGTTCTGCATAAACGTGGTTCTTATTTTCTTTCAGTCACATTCAGTGATCGCGGGCTGTGTCAGTGGGGGGAAAATGGTTGCTAATCTCTGCAGCAGATGCACGATAAAGATACAGAAGGTGAAACAAAGAGTATCTGCAGCTGCGTATTTCACTCCTCGCGGAGAAGTTATTTGGGTTCAGACAAACCGCACTGAGGCATGTCCCTCGGCTTTAGGCTTCCCAGGGAAGGATGGGCGGGTAGTCTTTGAAAAGAGGCATACAGGTGGATCTGGATAACTGGATCTGGTCATTGTTTATCAGTGTTACTTTCCGTTTGCGTCTAAGGAAACCCTTCACACCTTGCGCTAGAGGAGAGGCGAGTGGACCTGCACTAAAGGTAGAGCAAGCGAAATATGAATTTCCACATTAGTTGTTATGTATAGTCTGCTGGCTTTAGACAGACTCACCAGCAATTTCATATCTCTCGCTAACAAGCGTAGAGGGGAAACAGAACTTAGTTAATGGATAAACAAATTGTTTCATACAGCCAAACCCACATGTCGTTCCTGGCCACTGCTTTATCTACTAAAAAAAAACAACAAGAAATTACACAGTTTTAAAAACAATGAAAAATCATGGCCCATGGCCGGATTCATGCAGAGTAGGTGCGTCTTAGTGACACCCAAGAGAGCTTGTAATTAGCTGTAATTAATGCTCTATAATAGTCTCTCTTTTTTTGAACTAATACATTTAGGTGTGTGTATTTTCGGTTTTGTATTTCTTGGTGATCATATTGAGGTGGATTTTGGCCACACTTCAGAAAATACATCATTCCTGCCCAACACCACCCATGCTGAAGCATGCATCAATGTGTTGATTAGTCGGTGAATGACTTTTGGTTAGTTTTAATCCATTTCAGTCAAAAGGTGATATTTTACTGAAATGATATGTAGCAGACAAGGATAAAATAATGTTTCCGCTATATTGGAGACACAGAATTGAATTGCGAACTATTAGATGATGTACAATTTTATCAAAGCATGGTGAAATTTCCCTCTGTGATAATCACACAGTATTTTTGTAGCTGTATTAGAATTACAATATCAAAATCATAAGCTTACTAAATAAAGAGCAATGAGAATTTGAAATTAACTATGTTGCTCTATTAGAGAAGACTGTATGCACACACATACACAGATGTTTCCTATACATAAACATGTCTTTTTAGCTTGTGATAAATGACAGCTGCATGCTTTTTCAGATTAATATAAGATATTCATGCTTCTGTAATTAAGGATTTTATAATCTCTTTATGTTAGATGCCTTCACTGATATAAAGCAAAATGTCTGAGTGTAAATTCAGATTTTCTTTGGTTGTGATTTAACTTTTTCATGTAAAACTTGCTGCATAACTAAGTTTAATTCCATAAATGTACAGACAGTCTGCAAATCAATAGTCTCTCTGCATGTGCTTGTTGGAGGGTGAAACATGGCGTAGGTGAGGATCACAACGATGGGTGGGGATTTGGTGGCATGTTAAACCTTTAACTTATGTTCACATGCTTATGTGTAAACGTACTCATGCTTCAGTGTCAGGAGATGTTTATCTGTGGGTAATGCAGCTGAAAATTTCTCCCACTGAATGGATGGATCTATGGAGCTTATGATTGTGCTTTGGGATGTGTTTGTATGCACTGTATGTGTGTAGAAATGGCCATGTCCCTTCCACACACTACAATTAACTGAAGTGCATGCAAAGTGTGTGTGTGTGTGTGTGTGTGTGTGTGTGTGTGTGTGTGTGTGTGTGTGTGTGTGTTGTAACATAGATTTTGAGTTTAGAAGCTGTGCTGATCAGTAAATATGGGTTGATGTTTTCTATGGCACATTGACAGGTTTGTATGTTTTTCTCATAAATCTGGCATATTAACCAAAGGCCTTTTTCTAAAGTCGTAAATGAGAATTTATGTGATAGCCAGTTCTTTAAGCTTTTATAGGACATTTAAAATGTTTTATTATTCATGGGGCACAGTGGCAGTTATTAGCAGTTAAGTCCAAAATCGTCTTGTGCATTGGAAATATATCAAAGTATCCATAGAAATTTCAAGAACACCACCTATATCATGACCTCTTTTCTGCAGCTACAGCCATATGTGCTGTAGGGAGCTCTAACATCCTGATACATACCTGCTCAGCAGCTTGACAGGATTGTGTGTGACAGCCGGAGACGGAGGTGTGTTTAATCATAAGTTGGTGACTATATGTCACCGGTGGATGGGTTTACATTAACTGCTGTTCAAAAATAGAGAGCAAAAAGTGGATTTTGCTTCAAGAGTGTTTTGTTAAAGACATTATGTCTTTATATTTTTTGACAAAATCAGTTAAAAGTCAACCAGTACTAACATGCGTCTTAAAGGACAAAACTTATCACAGAAACCTTTAATAGAAGGTGAGTTGAATACATTTTAAAATATTTTAGCTGGCGTATTTGTCTGTGATATGATGAGAATATGCCGCAACCAGAGTGCAGTTTTATTTGTTTATGTATTTATGTGACTAATTTACTAGTTGATTGAAGGAGGGAAATAATTCTGACTAGTCTAACCGAGTGTAACAGGAAGGACATTTAGAAACCTGTCAAAATTGAGCAAAATATAATGGACAAGGTTAAAAAATATACAAATATTTTTGCATATTTTTAGAAGCATTGGAAATAATTAATCATATTATATAATTAGCGTTTGAAATGTCACTGAAATGTGTGGCGCGGAGTGAAGAGGATTATCCGTACACAATGCCATGGTTTGATAAGTGTGGCTAACATTAGCAGTGCTTGCCCAAACATCCTTCTTTCCTTGCAGAGTGGAATATAAATAATTACATATAATAATCTACGTTCTTTTTTCTTTTTTTTTAAACCTGATAGTTAATCGTTTGTGTATATGTTTAAAATTTCTTTTGTATCTTGAACTTTTTCTTAAGGATATTTTCATTTTAAAATATTTGATGAAACATATTTTACTAAAACTAAGACAATGAAAAGCTGACACTGGTAGTGAATTACCAGTATTTGCTTTTGATTTACAGTAATATTAATTTAAACTGGTCAGCAGCATTTCCATTTCCATTTGGCGCTCAGGTGTTTCTGCCAACAGCAGAGTGCTTTTTTATGTCGCTGTCCATGGTGCTGAATTCATTTTCTTCATGACTTGAAGTCTTTGTAAGCTGTCTTTTAGACATAGGCATGAATGAAATTAACATCGCACAAAACTGTATTTTTAGGTTTGTCACGCCGATGTGGAATCATGACTTTTCCTCTTTCGTGCTATCTTTCTCTTTCTGGTTTCATGTGTTCTGCACTGAAGATGAGGGGATGAAAACATGGGATCTAATCTCAATAAAGTCCAGAAGAGTCTAACACACTAAGCAGACAGGTGGGTCAATCAAAAGCAATGTCTTGTTTCATGCAAAGAACAAATGAATCACTTTTAATTAATAAATATGCTCATGAACCATGTTCTCCTTGTACTTGCGTCAGTCTGCTCCAACTGTGTTTTGCCGCATGGACATGGAGGTTAACAGCTGACTCTAAATTGTCATGGTTATCTGTCTCTGTCTATGGAACTTGTGGCCAACCAGTGACATGTCCACAACTAAAAAGATAAGCAAGTGTCTATTAAATTATTTAAATGCAATTACATGTTTCTTACCAACAGGCCATTATTCCATGAAGCCATATTTGCATTCAGTTTTCTAACTGTAATTTTATGTAGTATACCATCAGATCATAATAAGACCGCACTATCACTTTCATGTCAGCTTCATCCTAGAAATAAACAAAAATCACACTAAATTACAATTAACCTTCAACGATAACGTTATTGGGAGTTACATCCAAATGAGCAGATTTCCAGTACCCCCCACATTTAAATTTGCACATAACTAACTTTGCTAACAACAAGGCATGCCATGCCAGTATCAGGGCCTCACTTATTTGGTTGTTAATACCAGCCAAGTGTAAAGGGGAATCTCCAAATTCTTTCATGTTTGGATTGTGACTCTCCCAGGAACTGAAAAGAGGATATTACTCCTGCACTCCTCCAAAAGCATGTCTAGCATGTCTAAGTTTTATAAAATGTTTCTCTTTTTGGCTGTAAGACATTAATTGACAAATAAAATTATGGGACATATTGTTTATTACAGTGACCTAAGTTAAGGAATCCTAGAAAGCAGGGGAATGCATCAAATAGTTTAGACAGAAAAAAGTTACTTTGTCAGATTTGTGTAAAATTTTTGGTTTTCTATATTTTTGTTTAGTTTTGTTTTTGGTTTTGGTTTGTTTGTTTTGCTCAACAGTTTTATTTTTGTGGATATTTGCTGTTTTTAGTGATGTGGGGAGTAGTCATTAACACAAAAAATAGGTCCATTCTGTTCTCGAAGGTCTCCTGAAGTTCTTTCTTTGAAGGTTTTTCCAGTTTGTTTGTTTTTTTTCTTTATAAAAACGCTGTTGCTGTGCTCAACATGATCCTTCAACTGTTATGCTCCAGTGAGGAAACAGGGAAGTGTTTGGAAATCACTGCTGCTTCCCACAGCTCACCTCTCATCATTAACTACAGTCACAGCATACACTGAGCTGCGCGCACACACTTACGAGCACGCATGTGAGTACACTGCGTGCACACTACAGTGTTTGTTCACTGACATCCCTTCTTCACTACATGCATAAATACGCTCAGGGGATGAGGCAGTGAAAGGGCAGTGGGATGTACAGCTGTGATGGTGTGTCTCAGAGAGAGATCAGACTTGTTAATAAATTATGATCTTGAGGAGGGAAACTGTGTGTGTGAGAATGTGCGAAGTGGATAGTGAAAGGTGGCTTCATGGTCATGCAGTAGCTGCTATCATTACAAAGTAAAAGTTACATAGAGCAGATGTCATGACATTTCTAAATCTTTTGTTGCTGGATTGCAGCCTTTGTCGTCTGATGCCAAATAACAGCTGTTTTAACTGATAGCTGATAATATACAGCATCATAACCAGATGAAGATCCAAAACTGGGTTAGGGTTTGGAACAGGAAATTTGAAAATGGAAAAACAGCAGTACAAGTCATTATGTATGTAAATGTTAGTGTTTTATATTCCCTTTGGTAGTGTGATAGCAGCAGCAACTGAGTTTTTTATCACTTATGTCTGTGAATATGTGATTTAAAATGGACTGAGGTCCAGTTACTGGCTTCATCACCATTTTAACTAAACCTGTGATTAGCACCATAGTGTCAGGTCTACATCTTTATCTCATGTCAGTGGTCAGCAGTGTCACGTGCTGTTTTATCAACTGCAAAAAGCCTGTTGCGTGAATTAAGGAGTGATTTGTTTATTTTTGTGTCATAACCTATGAAATGTCACCAAAGGGATTACATGACACACAATAATATACAAACGAAGCCTTCTCGCAGCTGTCTGTAAACACTTATGGTCCTAATTGGGGGGGTGGGGGGGACTGTACAAAATAGAATTTCCAATATAAAAATTCCTACATTCCTCATGCCTTTACTGACAGTGCAAAACTTCCTGTCACACAGTTTCTTCCAGTAATGTAAAGCACCTCTCTCTCAGGTTTTGGCCACAGTAACCTTTCCCCCCTGTTGCATCAGGTATAGTAACTACATTGTTGATACAGTATTCACCCCTATTTCTCAAGTCAAACTCTCTGTAGTCGACCACTCAGCTTTTCCTTGCTCACTGCTGTGTGGGCATCTGGCACACACCTGGGAACTACATGAGAGCTGTGAATGTCATTGTGAAGTAATCAATAAATTATAGTAGATGCAGCATACTGCCATAAGCTGAAACTGTAGTGTGTACATCAAACATTTATTACTTGATTGTGAATTTAGATTTTAAATGTAACTGTAATGTATAACTGTCTTCTGCAAAGCAAAAACATTGACAGCAACTATGCACTCACCAGCTGCTTCATTAGGTACGCCTGTTCAATCATTCGTCAGTGCAGATATCTAATCAGCCAATTACATGGCAGCAGCTTAATGCATTTAGGCACGTAGACATGGTCAGGAGGACCTCCTGAAGTTCAAACTGAGCATCAGAATGGGGAATAAAGGTGATTTAAGTGACTCTGAACATAGCTTTGTTGTTGGTGCCAGATGGGCTGGTCTAAGTATTTCAGAAACTGCTGATCTACTGGGATATTCCCACACAACCATCTCTAGGGTTTACAGAGAAGGGTCCAGGAAAGAGAAATTATCCAGTGAGTGACAGTTATCTGGATGAAAATGCCTTGTTGATGCCAGCAGTTAGAGGAGTATGGCCAGACTGTGTTGAGCTGATAGGAAGGCAACAGCAACTCAAATAACCACTTGTTGCAACCAAGGTATGCAGAAAAGCGTCTCTGACCCCGCAACATATCAAACATTAAACAGCTGGGCTACAGCAGCAGAAGACCTCACCGGGTGCCATTCCTGTCAGCTAAAAACAGGAAACAGAGGCTAGAGTTTGCATAGGCGCACCAAAATTGGACGATAGAAGATTGGAAAAACAATGCCTGGTCTGATGAGTCTTTCTGCTGGATGAAAATCTCGGAGGAAATTTTTCAGCACCTTGTTGGATCTATACCATGGCAAATTAACGTAGTTCTGCAGGCCAAAGAGGGTCCAACCCAGTACGAGCAAGTTGTGTGAGTGTATGTTTTGCAAGGTTTTTGCCTAAAAGGAAGATTGTCCTGGATTCATTTAGTTTTCAGAATCTACTAACTGAATGACTATCTGAGAGCTTTAATAATAAACACAATAAACAATAAACTGTATGTTTCACTAGATACTTAAAAACCCTCACTTCAGCTCTTATATGTATACAGCTGTGCTCAAAGCATTCTCCAGATATCACTGTGTTGAGTTTTCAACATTTTTTGTGAGTTTGTTTGTTTTTGGATTTTTGAAAATTAATTTGCTAAAAAAAAAATCCTTGCTTCCTTTTAAATATACAAATAAATATGCAATAAAATATAATATTCACAAGGCAAAACACAAAATCAAGCTTTTTTAACACAGTTAAAAATATACTTATAAAAGGGGGAAAATTCAGTAGGTTAAACTAATTATCCTGATGTGGGAACAATGAATTTCACAATTATGATGAAGAGGATTCTAGGGCTAATGTGGGAGGGCAAATCATAAACTTCGTACATCATTTAAATTCTAATAATTAGTGAGGAATGTCGGCAGTAATTGGTTTTTGCACATAACCACCTAACCGAAATCAAGCAAAGCCAACCAACATTACTCCTATCTGAAAGGCTTTTGTCTCTGTCCAAGTCAATTAAATGTACTCTTCTAACTGGCTGAGATAGCCTATACTGTGGTCAACACTCCATTACTCTCTACCTGTCTGTTAAAGCACTGTGCACCTCATGTATCGACCACAGTGACGACAGACTGGCAAGCTGTGTGAACATGAATTAAGTAGGATGCTACAAGATCTGTGCCATGGCGAGTTTGACTGATGCATCATGATATCTCATAGGGTCATTACATGACAGTTAAGTTGATAGATGAAATCCACTGAGGGGTAATTCTCCTTCTGACAGGGCCACTGCCTTTTATAGTGATAAACTGCAGGTCTGATAAATGCTTTCGCATACCCCCACCCACCACACCCACCCCACCCTCTTGTCTGTTTTTAGGTTGAATGGACATTTTTTAACGTTTAAATCATGCAGTCAGATGTGTTGTAGATCACAAAACTCAAGGAGTATACACACATAGATCCATCTGATTGAAACTCAGTGGGAAAGTATAAAATATTCATTTATGTTCAACACAATGTAGAATAATTTCTCAGTTATTTTTGTTTTAGTTTTCTCAATGAAATGTAAGCAGGAAAAAAAAAAACGTCCATCACAGTTTCCCAGATTCCAGGGAGATTTTGCTTTTTTCTGTGCAATCAACTATCAAAAACTGAAACCAATTTACTGAATATGCATGCTGCATAAAACAGAGGAAAAACACAAAATCTGCATATTTCACATGTTTGAGCACTTAGTTTAACACTGTAACTTGACACGAGACTTAAATGAAGTGGAGCTGAAATCGAATTGAAACTATTAATACATTTTCTGTCAATTAACGCAGTCTCACGGTTAATTATAATTCTCGTGTTCCAAACCATTTTAGGTCTCACTGTACCACAATGTACAAAAAATAGAGCGCTAAGTGCTCCCACTGCAGACTTTGTGTGGTGCTCAAAGGTTAAAAGCTCTTTTAGTGGAGGATCCTTTTGGAGTACCCACTGCACATGAGAGCACAGTCTAGCCTGTGGGGCTCTAAAGTGCACTATACAGGTTAAACTTATTTTCATTATGAATTTACTTCTGCGTCTGGAAGAGCAGGTGGATTGCAAATTATACTATGTGAAACTAAAGTTCAGACACTATGTGGCGAATATTTTCAATTGCAGTTGTCTATAAGGCCCATTTATATGTTTCTAACATGAGACAACCTTTAACCTTGGAACCTAATGGAGGTCAGAATACACTTATTGATCAATACAGGAAAGAGAGAGCTGAGTACCTGATTATTGATTTTAACTGGTAAATGGTAATAAAAGGTGGTATAGCAAGCTGAGCAATAAAATTCCTATAAAATTTTAATACAAACTCATTTATAAGAGTTTTTTTATTTATTTATTTATTTTTTAAAACCATGTAGATTTATGCACTAACACTAAAGGACTGGAGGGATGTGCATCATGTCTTGCTCGTTGTTTGGTTGTTGTATTTTGTGAGATGTTTCTGTCCTATTTATGGATCATCAGTCTTTCCTGCCTAACACGCACTTTGTAAATAATTAATGGTCACAGCCCATTGCACCCGTTACACTGTCAGAAGTCTAGGACACCAGTTCTGCACACATATGTACGCACACGGGCAGGTCATTGTTTTGCGGGAGTGAAAATAAAAGTACACTTTTCACACAATTTGAAAAGGCCACGCGCACGCCGTCTTTAACAATTCATACACAGTAGTAAGTACCACTGTTCTTACTTGGCCTTAAAAGATAAGAATGAGAAAGGAGAAACAGATTGAAAGAGGATGAAACACAAAGCTACTGATGAATTAACTGATAAAGCACTGACAGTGTGCAGGTCTTCTAAGTGGTCTGTTGTTCAGTAACAAAGCTTCTGATGCTGCATCCATTCTTTTTCTCTTAAAAAGGAAAGAAAGAACTCACACGCTTACGTACATACAGTGTATTCTCATACTGTGAGATTCATGTCATTGGTGCAGCTTTCACTTCTGTCAGGTGTGTAATAGACGGATAAACAGGCACACACACACACACACACACACACACACTCAGTGGAAATAAAACACACATACGCACAGGTTGTGGGGCTATCTCTCCTCCCGGCGTACCGTGGTCCATCGACCCTGCATGGCTGCTCTCAGCTGGATACGTGTCATCCACAGCAGCCCTGCCTGTTAAGGAGAGTGAGGGCTGCGGTGGGTGTAAGGGAGGCGGAAATAAATGGGGAGAGTGGAGTACCAGCAAGGAGAGGGTGGAGGAAGGGATGCGGTGAAGCTGCCTTGGAGCAAAAAGAGGTTGTAACATGAGAAGCAAAAGAGGAGCGTGGCTTGACTTGAGCAGGGTCAGAGGTGAAATAGGGTTGTCTGTCAGATGTTACTCTGCATCATAGCTCCCAGGGAGAGGGGTCAGTAGTCTTTCTGCTCTCTCTTTTTAGTTAACAGTGCTGTTATTTTCTGTCTATTATTTACTCACGTCGTGTCCCCCCTCATATCTCTCTAATAGGGGTCTTCGATGATGTTGCTATGTGCCAGCTGCTGTCTTCTCCTGTCCTCTTCTACTCAGGTAAGGCAGTTAATATCTGTGTATGCTGAAGTAAATGCGCAGTCTGTAATGAAACTGTAAAAATAAAGTTGTGGTTTTACGGGAGGACATATCCTCTTTTTTTTAACAGATGAAATTCTTGTCTCCTTTAAGTTACTGTACCTAGTCCCAAAAAAAAAGCCAGCACATAACCTCCCATAAAACCAGCAAAAATTGTTTGTTTTAAACTTTTTAAACTATGGGTGCTTTTTTTCCTACAAAATAAGCAAGTAAAATGTGTTAGTAGTAGGTTGGTAAGTGGCTTTTGTTACCTTGGGCTTTGCTTGGTGACAACAGATACTTTTGTTTGTTTTGTTTGGTCATGCTTGAATATGGAGCAGATGAAACAGACAATAATTTAGTGTGCACTTTCATGGCACTAATTAGGGGTTTAATTATTCAGAAACAAAGATTTCATCAACGCCCTTCTGTCGCATTTCGATTTTCCAATTTCATGATATTCCATTCAGGTGAAGAGTGAACTGGAGGTACACCAGAACGGCATTCACTTTTAGTTTACAATCATCCCTGAATGATGATGCATGAATTTTGTATGAACTAACTGATGATGTCCGACCAATGGCTGCTTAAAATGACTGAAAAATGCATGTACCATTTCAGTGAAAGCTGTGGCACACACAAAATTTGTGTTTCGTGATGTAATTGTGGTGAGTTATTTCATTATTTAAGATTAATACCAGCTTCCAGTTTCCAAAAACAAGCTCAGGTCAAAACTACTCAGCATTTTAACTAATACATCCATATAAATAAAGGATTTTAATGCATCTTCTGTCACTGCTTATTGTGCTGTACTTTAACCTCCTTGTAAACATTTTCAGTAATAAAAAAAAAAAAAGGGGGACAAAAAGATTTTCTGTTACACAGTGTGTGCTTCACTTGCACAGTTGCTCTTGAGAAAGGAAGCTGGGTTTGGGAACTTTCCAAGAGGTTATAATGAAGCAAACATTCAATTTCAGCGGACACCATGAGAGCTGTGTAAAAGTGCTGGGAGATATTATTTGGCACATTTCTGGGAAGTTGACCTCAAGAGCTGCCAATTATAGCAAAGCATAGTGTCAAAGCAGTGCATTGGAGGAACTGTTATAGTTTTAGCTACATAAATACACAATTTAAAAATTCCACAGCAGACATCCATGAGCATGTGCTTACTCAAACAGTGCTGTGTCCTCAAAACTAATCTCATTACATTCCTTTATATGTTAGATTTAAAGTGGCATCTAAAAATGTTTAAGTTTATTTAGGTTTTTTTTCATTATTTTTATTTTATTTATTTATTTATTCGAAGTCCGCATTTCCAGGAACTCCAGCTTTTTTGGTGGAATACTGGAAATCATTCAAGGAGGACCTATTTTTCTCTCCAACGCAGACACATCAAGGATGTGTGACGGCTTTGAGAATTGATATAAATCTTTCATAGACACCATCAGTGTCATCCCCAATGTCCCCCCCAAAATATAGAAATTAAGTGGAATTAAATATCCATGTCAGGTAATCTCCTGTCAGAATTTGACAGGAACATCACAGTTATATAAATAATATATGTCCATATAAATCATATAAATTTTATGGTTCAAATGATGTATTAGTACTCCCGCCTTGCCTACAGTAAGCATTTATTATTTATCATATAACCGGATTCCGTATGTCTTTTGCATGTTTTTTGACCACACTCATTCAGATCTCAGTTGGTTGATGTAGAAGGAAGCTAAGACATAGAAATAGTCTGCTTTTAGGTCAACCCCTCAGAGAAACAGAGGTGTGTGTTTGTGGATGTGTGTGTGTGAGTGCACGTGTGTGAGTGGGTGTTTGTCTGGGTGTGTGCGCTTGTCTGTATGTGTGTGATATTACAGAGCAGAGTAGTAAAGGTATGGCAGCCGCCTGCAGAAAAATTTGAGCTGCCTGCATCTAAGAGAAGCTTTCATCCTCCTACCTGCCCACTAAAGAGGGGAGACTTACTTTCTCACTCTCTCTTACACGCACACACACACACAAACGAGCAATCAAGTGAAATTTTACCATGAGCTTGCTCCTTGGTCTAGATTGATTTTTCTAGTCACAACGTCAACCTCCAGCTTCTTTCTTATCTCTCCCGAGGATTGCAAGAAAGGCACGAGTGGCAGAATTTAAAAGAAGAAAGCCGTGTCTTACTCGGGTCTTATGAGTGACTTTTTATTGGCCAAACGCAAACACGAAAACACAGAGAAACTGACAGGATTGTTTCTAGGGGTTGGCAACGTGTGAGGCTAAGATCAGTCCTTGTAGTGATGAGGTCAGAGTGTGTGTGCACACAATTCTGTTTACTTGCTTTATTTATTTATGTATTTGTTTATTTATTTATGGGTGATTCCTGCATAAATATTATTTCACGGCATTTGAAGAAAAAAACATTTACATTATATATAGCATTCAGTTTTTAATCATACGATTCTTTTCATTTTCATATTAGCAAATCTGTCTTTCTGTTGAATAGAAAAATTCCAGTGATACCTTCTTGAGGTCATACCTTCTGGGGCACTTTGGAAAGTTGGCATTACGCAATGACATTTTAAACTGCCAGCTAGTTCTTGGACAATACACACTATTTAAGATTCATCCAACACACAGATCTAAGTGACATTAATGAAATATTAGCACAATTACTTTCATAGATAACCCATTCAGATTACCAATCAAAAATCACTTTACAAAACAGAAGTAGGTAGTAGGTAAGTTGTGTAAGTTCTGGTAGTGATCTGCAGGATTGTTTAAAATGGGTCTTGGGAAGATTAAAATTTACACATATCAGGACATAATAAATAAAGTAACACACAACCCAGAAGCTACATCCATCTTTTATATACAGTCTAAATTTGCTAGAGGGCATTTTGTATACACCTTATCTTTTGTTGTTACTGCTGCCATGACAGCTAAACACTTATTGCACACCCTGCCAGCAGAATGCATGCTATCCATGCAAAAAGAAGGCTGCAGTGGAGCGACTGTGCTTGCATACAAGAGGATGCTGTGCAGACCTATACCCACTCCCTGAGTCTCGCTACATCAAAACAGACAGCAGCAAGGGTTGAGGTTGGTGTGTGAATTAATTATGTTGATATTTCATGATGTTTATAGATTGCTTCCTCTGTCCAAACATTTTGGCAGTAGCATAAGAACTGTTCAGCTTACAGATGAAACTTGGAATCCTGGGATATCTGGCGATCTCGTATTGTTTCCATCTGTTATTAAGTTCAAGGTGATAATGTCAGATTTGAAGCACTGGTAACATTTTTTAAATGGAAGAAGAGCAGGGCATGAGCTGGATGGGTTGGTGTCCCTAATGATGTTTTGGGCTTTGTTTTGTTACACTGTTTGGTGTAACCGTTATGAAGTTAGACCAAACAATTTTTGCTGCTGTCTCTGCAGTTCTTTGAAGCAGCCTGCCATCCTGAGTTGTCAGCTTGCCAAACCACACTGTGATAAAGCCTGTCAAGACACTCCCGATGGCACTCCTCTAAAAGTAGACAAGAGTTAGGGTACTCGCGCCAAAATTCTTGAAATCCTCAGAATACAATCTCTGCTGTGCCTTCTTGAATGCGGTTAATGTTGAGAGACCATGTGGGGGTATCTGTGATGTGTAAACCAAGAAATCTAAAACTGTCTACAAGAGATGACCTACTGATGGAAATTAGAATAAGATTTTCTTTGATCTTTCTAAATGATTTCTTTTTGTTTTATTAATATTTGGAGAGAGATTTTTCTCTGTGCACCATATGGTTTCCACTTGCCTCCTATAGGCCCTCTCATCACTGTTGCTTATTAGTCTCATCTCTGTGGTGTCATCTGCAAATTTTATGATTCTGTTGTTGTCATATTTGGCAACACAGTTCTGTGTAAACAGACTGTACACTAGGGGACTGAGCGAGCACCCCTAAGGCATGCATCCTAGATGAGAATGGTTTACCTCTCCTCTTCTGCTTGCCAGAAAATAGTATTGAAAGCAAAACTGTAATCAATAAACAACAATGTAATATATGTATTTTTCATTTCATCGTGCAGTAAAGCAGCTTGCAAAGGAAATGACAAACAGGTCGGTAATTATTTCAGCAGGAGATGGTGGTCTCTTATGGGCAGGCACCATTACAGGGGCAGTAGAAAAATGTCAGTAAAAATCTTAGATAGCTGACTGCGACATGTATTGAGGGATGCCATCTGGGCCAGGAGTTTTATGAGCCTTAATCCTTTGAACAGTTTTAAGATCTGTCTAAGTCACCTGTAGATCAACTTCATTGGGTGGGCTCTGAGCTGCTGTCACTGGCTCCAAGTTGTTAGCTTCAAAGCTGGTGTAAAAATTGCTAAACCCATCTGGGAAAGAAGCACACATGTTGATAGCTGCACAGGGCTTTGACATACTTGGTAATATTCCTTATTCCGTTATTTAAAAGTAGTGGTACACTACCTCCCCTGGGGAATGTTGTTGTTGATCCAGCGGTGGTTTGGGTAAGAGCAAGTAATATTGGAATACAGTTATTCACAAAGAATTTAACCATTCCACCAACCTTGAAAAAGTTGTAGCCCTGGGGCCCATGCTACTTTAATGTGGCCTTGACTGTACTGTCCTCACAGTCGGCTGCAAGCATTTCACTTTCTGCTTGTAGGCATGAAGCAAGAGCACTGACAGGTAGTTGGAGTTCCCAAAGTGAGGTGAAGTTATTGCCTCTGGTTATGCAGGTGACATGCAGAAAAGGTTTTGGTAGCACAGATTTTAGGTTACAGAATTCACAAGTCCTCCTGTATGCTAATGGCTCTATACAGTCCATCCAGTACCTCTGCAGCAACATCTTGCACAGGGGATTATCCTTAGATAGAATGACCTGCACCTTATTTTTTAGCTGTATGAGAAACAGCACTAAAAGGTTGTTTAAAATAAGTGTACAATGCCCTGTCAGTAAAGAAGCCTATACAACTTCCATTTGCTTTACCAGTAATCATCACAACATCACACCATATGCTGCATGGGGAAAAAACCCCTCTGGTGACCGTATCAGATGTATTAGGGCCCAGCCAAGTCTCTCAAGCAACATACAACAGTCTTTATTCCTTCAGCAGGAGCTGGTGAAGGAACACAAGGGCTTTGAGAGCTGGGCCCCTTTTTCCTAGAGGGCTGGATCTTAGCATGAAATCAGCAATCTGTTTTGTGCAGCAGTAGTGACATATAAAATGAAAACAAACAGCAAGGTGAGAGCATCCCACAACTTCCTCCTCCCTTCCTGGATTCCTTCAGCATAAATGCAATATATCTGTGTATTGTTATTATAAAACCAGCATGCTGATGTTTAGGAGATATAATGTATACCATGCTCAGTATTGAAGGTATTAAAGATCTTTCCATGGAAGTTACCAATTTGCATATCAGTCCAACCAGTAGTTCAAACTATTCCTTTCCAAAAGTGTCAACTTCATTGTGGCACAAGTAGTTAATTTTAATGGAAACTAGTATGGAACTAGTAAATGCTGAGATATTTTGATGTTGGTAATACGCATTATTCTCCGTACTTCCGATATAACCCATTGTTGTGTACTGGTGTCATGCAGCATTGTATGTCATAAAAGTTTAGACAGAAAAGCAACTTACCTACCTGACTTTGTGTTTGATTGGTTATGGATAAAAGTGCAAACTGACCAGTTTCTTTCTTTTTTCCAATCTAGTCACTATCATCTGCCCTTCTCCTTTGTGCTGCCCTAATTACTATGGATTTAGCTGCATAGCTACTGGATGAGTTTTGTCACTTGAATTTAAAGACACATGTTATTCTAGACGTTTGCTGAAAAAATAATGCTTTCCCACACACCTGCTGGAGGTTGCTTAACAATAAAAAAAAAAACAATAAAATAAAGAACAAACTATGTTTTTTATTTAGAGAGAGCAGTCCCTTAATTGCCATTTCTGTAACCTGGCTAAAAACTCACCCTGCAGGTAAATATTCTCTATTAAAAAGCCTAAAGACAACACCTGAGAAAAAACTAGTTGAGCGCTTCAAAGATGGTGAGACGCTTTATTAATACCAGATGCAAAGGCTATAGTGCTGATAATCTATCCAAGATGCTTACATCTCCACACTTCAGTTTGCAATGCATGGATGCAGCTAAAGTCAGGCGACAAAACTCTCCAGAGCTACTGAATCTCTTGTATAAATCTTACTTTTACTCTCTAAGTTGTACTTAAACTGCACAATCTGTAGAGTACATCTTTAAAATTAAGCTCACATATTTCATATATTTTAGGCTGACTCTGACAAAAATGGAGGTGGAGCATGTTAGTGAACAAAACAGTCAAAACACCGCTTTAATTGAGTCGTAAGATGAGTAAGTAGCATCAGCTGTTGTTGGCCTCATTGTTGTCAGACAGTTTCTTTCATGGTAAAATGAATTCAGTCCTCACTCTGTAATTATGCAAGGGAGAGGGGGAGCAATAAATCTGATAACACAAGCATGCACGCACGCGCACACACACACACATGCACACATATACTTAGGGGTATAAACTCATGGACAAGCGGAGAATTGTTGGAACAGAGATGAGATTAGAGAAGCTTTTCTGATCTATGGCATGAGAAGACTTGGCTCATGTATCAACCAGCCATCTAAGCTGGCTTATCCTGATACAACCAGGGGCAGACACCACACACATGCGTGCGTACACACACACACAGACACACACACACGCACATCCACACTTATAATAAGAAAGTTTACTGGGTGATGTAAGAGAGGAGGAGGTTGGAGAAGAGTGGGGTAAAAATCTCCAAACAATTCTATATCCCTTTTAGTCATGGCCTTGCTTTGCCTATAACGCAGAAATGACTTTGAGCCCTTGTTAGCAGTGTCCCCAAACTCCACTAAAATGTCTACTTTGCTGTCTTTCTACTTCATTGTACCACAAAGTATTTGATCGTGCCGTTTTTGACAGCTTTTAGATTTGCCCTGTGGCATGTGGACTGACAAAGTTATATCCCTCTCTTCTCCCCTCCTCTCCTCTTCTTCCTTCTGCAAGCAGAACTGATGCCCAGATGGTGTGCCCCTCCATGTGTGGTCCAGTTCAGCTCAACCTGACCGTTTCATGGGCCACAAAACAACCCAAGCATCCACGGCCGCTGCCTGACTCAACCCCACTGCGCACTGTACTCTTCATTCGTAACCCCTCACCCCTTACCTTAACCCTTAGCCCTTCACTTCCCACCGTCTCGCTCTCTGTCACGCCTCTTCTTGCATTCTGACAATCCCAGCCTTCCGTGAGCACAACATGGTGGCCCACATTCCCTTTCTTGTTTTGGTCATGATGTGTCAAGGCGTTTTGCTCTCAGACCCACCTCAGTCACGTCGGGAGATCCGCATCGAGGGTGACCTGGTACTCGGCGGCCTGTTCCCAGTGCACGAAAAAGGAGCTGGGATGGAGGAATGTGGGCGCGTGAACGAGGACAGAGGAATCCAGAGGCTAGAGGCCATGCTGTTTGCCATAGATAGAATCAACACAGACAACACTTTGCTGCCAGGGGTCTCCCTTGGGGTCCACATTCTTGACACCTGCTCCAGAGATACCTATGCACTTGAACAGGTGGGTGAACAGTGTCATTGTGCATAAACTCATCTCTCAGTGGGAGATGAATCTGTACAGTGTTTAAATACAGTTTTCTGTCATATCAGCGTTTTCCTTCTCACCCACCATAAAACTAAATTGGTGATCACATTATAATCTTTTATGCATAAATCAAAACCAGTTTACAGGACCTTTAACACATGTACTTTAAAATACACACATGACAGCACTGAAAGTAATCACATCCTCACAAAAGCACAGTGAAATGATGGGCTCATCTGTGTTGTAGTATTACGTTATCTACATTTATCTGTGAATGCTGATGTAACTTTTTAGGCACAGCACAGTTAACATCTAATTAGGTAGTGGTTTTGTGCTCCTGGGCGACTTGAACTTTTGCTATATTTTGTATTTAAAAAGTTGCTCAGCTAAGTAATTTGTGGTCTCAGAAGTTAAATGTGCAACCTTTCCATTTTAAATTGAGTAAAACTATAGGGTCTCATTAAAAGGTAATATTCAGGTGAAGTAAATGTACCTCAAAATTCTATTTTATTCACAAAGGGAAAAGGATATTGCCTCAAATGATAACAGCAAATCCTTGATGAGAAAGATAGATTGAAGCTATTTTCGATGGGGGGGAAATGAGCCAGATAAAAAGAAAGGATGGCACTTTCCCCTCAAGGATTGTTATCGTCAAAAAAAATCTTCTTATTGCTGAGCTATTTAGGTATGATGCATCTAGTGATCTCACGCAATGAGCTCTGTGACTGATTGTACAGACCTTGAATTGTTGACGTCTGGTTTCTCTAAACAGGTTGTAGATTTATAACTTGTTTTCCACAGAATTTAAATATGGTATAATCTGCCTTGATCTCTTATGAGTTAATTTGCAATATGGACCCTGTACTGTAAGCATCAAGAACCCCTAGTGTAAAGCAATAGTCCCTTCAAAAAAGATAGAAACTTTGCATTAAAAAAATAATCTTAAAGTATTCAGCCTTTATTTATGTAGCACATTTATCACAGAGAAAATAATTCAAAGGCTAACTAAGCATTAATAGATTATCTAGACCATATCGTACCCAATACGATGCACTGCACTTGTTATAAAATACCTATGTTTCTATGTTGGCCAGGCTCTGGAGTTCGTAAGAGCCTCACTCACCAAGGTGGACGACACAGAGTTCATCTGTCCAGATGGATCATATGCTCTGCAGGATGACAGCCCGCTTGCTATCGCAGGAGTCATAGGAGGATCCTTTAGTAGTGTCTCTATACAGGTAACAAAAATACAGAAGTAGTTATGCAAAGAGCGTTCACTGTGATCATCTGCTTTTAACTTGCTTATTAACTTTTTCATTCTTTACTTATTCTTGCACAAGTCCCATGACCAAGGGTTAAAGTGACATATTTACACGTGTGTGTGTGCGCGCGTGTGTGTATTTCTTAGAATCAAGCTCCATCGGTGTGCTCTCGTGTGTTTCCCCAGCCCTTGTAGCTCTTGTCATAGAACTATGTAATTTGCATAGTTTAGCATAAAACCTCCTTCTCCCTTACTCCTCGGTGACTGCACAAAAGCCTCCTCCTATCAGTCCTTAAATCCCTAATCTCTGCAACTGTCTCTCTGTCTTCTCTTTCTCACCCTGCCCTGTCTTTTTCTCTCTCTTCCATTTTATATATTGCTTTTTTTTTCCCTTCTCTAAATCTTTGCTCGCTTACTTCTCATAACTTCCTCCTTCTGTTTTTTTTCCTTCATATTTATATGCATTCTGAGGCATCCCTCCCGGCTATTTGGGGAGATCTCAGTGTATGCTGACCTCAGCCCCCTTCTTCTCCTCCTCCCCCTCCTTCCTGGGGCAGCCATTGTTAACACATCTGCACTGCCTCTTGTCCTTCATCAGAAATAATTATCCTTTGTTTTCTTGCAGCTCATTTTTGTTGGCCTTTGTTGCTGTTTCTTTCTCCCTTTTTTTATAACCTAAACAGCAACAGTGTTTACAAGACCTGAACTATGTGCTGCTTTGTGCTCTCATGCCAGTGAAGCTAATCCAGCTACTCCTTCATGCCTCTCTACTCGACCAGTCTGTCTGTTGCTTCCAATGAAGTAATAGGGAATTATTTTATGTTTAACCATGCACAACTAAACTCCAATGCCTTGAAGGCATTTACTTAGCAAGCATCATTCCTCCCCTCCATTCATTCATGTGTGTGTATATGTCTCTGCGCGTGTGTCTGTGCGTGCACATGTGTGACTTGCATTCCAAGCAGAAAACACATAGAACCCCTCCTCTGCACCATTTTTCCTTCCTTCACTTTGATTTCTTTCCATATCCATTGCTCATATTCAGCCCATTCCTATGCATTTCTCCCTTCCCTCTCTCTCACAGGAAGGGAGCAGCTTTCACTAACAGAGTAAACTCTCCATGTCCCTACACACAGCCCTCTTAGGTAGCTGGTCATTGTTCAGTGGCAGGTAATGGAGCAATGCGGTTACATTTTCCAGCGTGACCTTCCGTGACATTTAAGTCAAGTGCCATCTTAAACCCATAAAACCTGCCTGAAGAACTATAAGCAGCCATCAATGTGCGCACGTGCTAGTGTATGTCAGTGCAGGTGTTTGCGTGTGTGTCGACCTGTTCCCGTGCACATCGGTGTATGTATGCGAGTGTGTTTTCTAATCTTCTACATTATTAGTCTAATGAGATTCTGACATGTTGTCAAAACAGCTCATCAGCTGAGCTATGAATGAAATATAGAAAAGCACAGACTGATGCGCTCTAAAAGGATTAAACTGAGGCGAGAACAGAATGGCTGTGTAGTTTGTGTTTATTTGTGGCTGCGTGTGCATGTTTGATTGTGTATGTTTACGAGTCTTTGTGAGCATGAGAATGTCTTCCAATTATATCTCTACTGTTTGGGTGACACCTGTGACTAAAGCTGCAATGGAGAGAACATGACCAAATCCCAATCAATAGTACAAGAGAATATGATCTAGACTCTACTAGAACCCAGACAACCATCACTAATGAATGATTCACCACGTCCATACGTACTCGCTGCGATGTCTTTTATCCTCACGTTATGCAAGAAACAACTTCTGTCAGCAGAGACCTTGAATATATGTTGCCATTTTTTTTGGTTAAAAAAAATGAAAGACAATTTGTTTGTTTTTTCAGCTTTTATTAAAAATATTTGTCAATATGCCATGCAATCAAAGAGCAGAGATCCCTTCCAACAGACAAACAAAGCATACAGCTTTAGCGGTTTCAAGCTAATGCCTTTGTTTTTATATATATATTTAAATCCCTGTAAACATTCCTTATGCTGATTCTTAGCCAACACTGACCCATTATGCTCATTTTCAGCTCCATCTTTTTATTTTCGGACTTCACTATTATTTATCTTCTACCACACCTTGGTGAAGCCCTTAATTTTATTCCCTGGTTGTCTTGTGAAAAACTAAGTACACCCTTACTGCTTCCATAGGAACTGAAAGCAGAAGTAGCAGGCTAGTGCTGCTAATCAAATACACTTGATTAATCGACAGTAACCAAAAGCATTCTAATAAATATTATGCTAATGCTGGCATGCAACATGCTTGCAATAACAATTCTAACATACTGCATGTTTTCCCCATGTCTGCATGGGTTTCTTCCGGGCGCTCCGGTTTCCTCACACAGTCCAAAGACATGCAGTTAGTGGGGTTAGGTTAACTGGTGATTCTAAATTGCCCATAGGTGTG
>JAVDPK010023997.1:0-30036 GCA_034780415.1 Cichlasoma orientale
CCCCCCCCCCCCCCCCCCCCCTGAATTACCACTGAGCCTTATGTCATACCAGCTACTAATAATCAACATCATGCAATAAGCTGTGGTTTCCACCGGTGAGATCTGAAGCCCTGTGAGCACAAACAGGTTTCCACAGCTGCACCACCTGCCGTATGGTCAGCCTGCTCATTGCTTGTGTTACTGTCTCTGCACTGAACTCACATGGACAGAAACTCTCACAAAATTCTTCAAGGATTCAGGTTATCATTGATCACAATGCCAACAAAGAGTACTGCTATCATCATCGGGACATACTCCGCTCGTTCTCCCTGACTCTGCCGTGGCGTCGGCTCTCTAAGCAGCTCGAATCAGTGACTGGAAACCAATCAAAATAACAAATGATAACATGTGACTGTGACATTGCAGGAAGTAGCAGTGGGTCAAGCTCTCTCAGCTACTGTAGAAAAGAAAGATGTTTTTGCCAAATATGATTTACATAAACAGTACGAAAGAACTCTGATTCATTAGTCACATGAATCCATTACATGAAAAGATTTTGTGTTATGGTTATTTGCTGAAATAATATAGCAAGTGCAACTTTTTTTTTCAGTTAAAAGCTTCTTGCAGTTGCAGTCATTCTTGGCTGACTTCAGATATTTTTTGTTGGCTGATGTCTGGAACATTTTGCAGGCTTATTATCAGAGTGAATACAGTAAAGTGTAAATAGGAGGAATTTATGAGAGCTTGTGATGCACTGCGATATAGAAATGCAAAGTTCCTCTTAACATCAGATAGCCACTTAATGCAACCGTATAAGACCAGTATTGCTATATTATTTCATATTTCTAAGTCTGTCTGCTTCATCTGCTTTTCAAGTCTGGGCATTTCACTGTCTGCCGTAGTACTTATACACAATAAGGGAAGTAAAGACATTTCTTTTAAAGGCTTGTGTGTCTCACTGGTGTCCTCCTGCAGTCCAAAGGCATGTAGATGAACGTGTGAGTGGCTGCCTGTCTGTCCGTGTCATCCTTGTGATGGACTGGAGACCTGTCAGTCCCTAAGTGTTATTCCGGTTGTATTAATTGTTTTCTGGGGTGAATGCTGTGATATATCTGTATTTGAGTCAGTATTTAAAATGTGCATCCATAATGCAAAACATGACCGCATGATGTCGTCAGCCTGCGGCCATATGGAGCTTAATGTGTTGTCTTCCAGAGAGATAAAAGAGAGCTCAATGACTTATCTACACTTTTAACAAGTGCACTCCAGAGAAATGACAAACTCTTTCATCTCCTAACAAATCCCTTTCTTACACAGTACATGCTCGGATTTTGGAAAACATTTTCCGATGGTTCTTGACACAACTTTTTGTGGCTGTGGTGTTGAATAATTCAGGATTTTTAATTTGTACAGCAAACCTAGTGCCACTCTGGGAACTTTAACCTCTGTTACTGTTTTTTTTTTTCGTCTTAGAAGTGTATCGTTTCTACACATCGGCACATCGGGTTGCAAATTTGTTGAGACTAACGAACAAACATGCTGAACCTTTGACTTATGAATGCGGTTGAAGTGACAGTTTTGGCAGCCCAGCTAGAGGAGAGTTACAGTAGTGAAGATTCAAAATGATAAGAGCTTGGATATGTCAGCTGTGGGTTGGGTAACATCACACTTGGCAGTCTGGCCAGGACTCACTGTCATGTTGTCAGTGCTGATGGAAAAGGCCTTCAAGGAGATAAGACTCACATGGGAAAAATAGCAGCTCAGTTTTGGCAGCACAGGCTGAGATTCAGGTGTTGGGAAGCAGCCAGCTCAGCTCAAAATGTCACCCATACGGGCTGAGATTCCACCTCATAGGACACAGAGTTATCAGCACAAATGGAAAAAAAATATTGGCCCACAGTCAGCCGCTCATCGGAAAAATGTGATGGTAATGTAATCTCATACACATGGTAATCACGGCATTAAAAAACTATAAAGCAGGAGTGTCAGACTCATTATAGCTTATAAAATGAAGGCCAATTTGATCTCAGTAGGCCTGACCAGTAAAAACTTTACATAATAAGTTTAAACCTTATTTATTAAAATATCAATCAATAAATTAAAAAAAAAACAACTTTTTTTTAGTCTTAAGAAGCACAAGTATATTCTGAAAAACCTTCTCATTTAATGAACCATCCTTTTTACAAAACAGATCCTGAGATGTCTTAAAAATAAGTGCAATTTCAACAATATGCTTCTGCTTTTCTATATTCAGTGTGTTGTCATTAGAAAGAAAACTCAAAGCAAGCTCCAGACGCCTGATGTGTCTGTGTGGTGCCGGTGTGAAAGCTAAAACTAGCCTTGATACAGACTTTTGGCTCAGATCAGATGTGATCATTCTTAACAACTTGCAAGATAATTCTTTCTGCTGCAAAATACATTCAATAATCACGAAACTTATGGCATTGTTCTCTGCAGTTTTCACACTTGCTGTTCTAGATGTTCTACCTACAGAGGCTTACAGAGTTGCTGAGCTAGACGCAGATCCATATGCAGTAGCTAAATGGGTCGTCATGCTTCTTTGTGAGTTGGTCAGGCTCGCTGATAAGAATTCCATAGAACTCATTTCAAGAAGATTTTTTTATTTGAAAAGTTGCATCAGGCTTATATCAGCTTGTCTTGACTTTCTGTGAGACTTTGTACTCCAGAATGTGCACAGTGGAGATGCTGAGTGCAAAGTTTGTCCGATGGCACACAATTTATGGGAAATATGCACCAGATATCAAAATTTTCCTTTCAAAGTCTGGTCAATTTATGCAGCATCTGTTTAGGCCATAATAATCTTTTCGTGAAACAGAAACATGTTTACCAAGTCAGCAACAACAGAAGTTTTTCTAGCTATTCATATTTAAATATTTCTTGGTTTTCTTTGCCTTCAGACTGACAGGCTTTTGGTTTCGGACTGAATCGTCACCTTGGGCTCTCAAAACTTTTGAAAAAAGTTGTTTTTATTCTTGAATAAAAAAAAAACACCTTCAGCAGTTTTTTTTTAGTAATAGCAGTATATCTAATTCTGACTACATATGAGCATCTCTTTCCCCTAATAATAAAAAATAAAAAACTTGTATTACAACACTAATACTCTGACCCTTAACCTCCGCCTGAATGTCCAACTTCTCACCTGGCTTTCTCTTAGCAGTAATTTATTCCCCATTCCTTTTCCGATTATATTTCTCCCTTATTCACTCACCTCTGCAACCTTTTAATTTCCAAAATCCTCGTTCACTGCTGCACAAGCATACATATTTTCTCCTCTGCCCATTCGCACACGTTGAAAGCAGGCTCCTGTGATGCCATCGCATTTAAAAGTCTTGAAAGTCAAGAGAGAAAAAAAAAATCCATCCAGCTTTAAATTGGAGATAAATACCTTCACATTCATTCCAATTACTTTTCCACTCTACTATCAGCTTTTTGATTAGCATCCCTGTCAGCTTTATGATTATGAAGGCGACTTTGTTGATCGCAACTGTTGTGATGATGATGATGCTGATTGTGTTTGTGATTACTCTGCTTATTGACTGTGGCTGTGTCACTGGCGCAATCATTTATCGCCTGTAGCTCATTCTGAGTGGAATTTGCCGTCTGCAGAAGAAAAGCGGGAGTTTTAACTAGTCCGGGCACGTGGGAGATGTAAATCCGTGTAGGATTTCAATTTAGTCAGTGGTTAGGTAGGTGTGCATTGGTGGTGGGTGGCTGGGGAGGGGATCATCCTTAACAGCCAACTTGTTTTATTATTAGGCAGAATAAATGAATAAATCCATGGCAGATAATTACAGGAAAATCCTAACAGTAAAAAGTTACCACTAACACGCTCATAGCAGACTAAGTAAGGCAAAAGCAATGAAACGGGTGAGAGTGTTAAATTAAGCAAGGGTGCTTTTCACTCGCTTGTGAATTTAACATTTCATTTCATTATTCCAAAGTGGCATCGACTTGCTCACTGTCCTGTGCAGAGGGAGTGATTCAGAAATAGAAAAAGCCAAAGACAGGGCACCTGGGGAGGGGTGTTGAAAGAAAGGAGAGGGGAAATCATCAGAAAACAGCAACTCCCTTACGGAAAGTGTTCCTCTTGTTTCACACATGATGCTTTGTGAATTGGGTGTGAATAACTGCAAGCGCGCTCCTCCAAGATAGGATTTATATGCTCACACAAACAAACACACGGGCAGAGGTTAAGGCATGTAATCAGAACAATAATTTGAGGAGGAAATGGAAGCATAGTCGAGGAAATCAAAGGAGGAATAACAGTAAATACTGCCTCTGCGTGCAGAAGCTCAAATCTCATTTAGCAACAATTAAGGAGGAATATGAAGAAGAATAGATGAAATGATAAATAGATGCATTTTTAGGTGAGGGGTGGGTTTGTCAGCTGGCTTTCCAGAAGGGAAGGGAAAGGAAAAAAACTACGCATTAAATGACAGCAGTGGCGACGAGCTATGGAAATGTGTCTCTAAGTGCTTTCTTTTTTCTTTATTGGAAAATGGCATAAAATATTCCCAGTGCAAAAAAAAGATGACATGGAAACTGTCTCATGATACGTTCTTTGTGGATTTTATTTGATAAAGTGTCTGCGGACAGCACACCTGACAGCCCGTGTTCTGAATGGCAGAAGGGCTGTCTGTCTAGGTGAATGATGTAGAACTCGTTCATTATTCACAGCCGCGCTCTAAACACACAGGACCTCACAGAGTGGCTCCTGCCTCAGAGTGCTTCAACCAAAACAAATCTGCATTTACAGCAGGGCTTCCAGAAATGTTATTAAGCTCCTCCATCACCCTTACTAAATCTGTTTCAGCAGAATGGCAGAAAGAGTGTGTGAGGTGTGTTGGAGTTCTTTCCGCGCGTTCCCACATCTCAGCCAAAGCAGTTGGAAAGCGCGTTAGGCATGTGAATGTAAAGATCCACTTAGGGCTCCTCTGAGGAGGCACTGTTTTAAGTGAGGGGGATTTCTTCAAGCCTCACTATCTTCTCAGTATCTTAAGCATGACTCTCATGTTTTCACTCTAATTATACTGATCTTGTAATTACACAGTGAGAAAGAAGGATTTTAATAGACGCATTAAGGCTGACTTGACCGATCTAAGTGGATATAAAATGGAGAATAAGCCGCTGAACTCTGTTGCTGCCGACTGTTGAAATATGAGGTTTTCCGGGGAGCAGCTGGTAAGATTCAAGTTGATAGCGCGTGTCAGAGCACCTCCTCTGGAGCCCGGCTCAAAGGCGAGTGACTAGACTCATATTGTGATTCAGAACTGAGGAGAGAGAGAGAGAGAGAGAGAGAGAGAGAGCGAAATAAGATGTTTGATTCATGCTAGTGCGTTTGCTATTGTCGTTTTTAGATGGTATGTAAAATTCTGTTTGATTAACATCACAAATGGCTCAAGAATTGCTACATGAATTTTCCAATTAAAGCACTGGGCAGCTATTAACCTGCCAGCTGGAGAGAGTTTAGCTGCTTCCTTTGGAATGCATCAATGACTGCGCAGTTAGAACACTCTGGAATCCCAACTGTGCAGTCACAAACAATCGGAACACAACTGTGCTGGTTGCAGCCTGCAGCTTTAATTTACACAGCAGACATAAACGCCACATTAAACCAGGAAGGAACCAGTCACGTGAGCAAGGCACCCTTCAAAGAACCAATCATCATACTAGTTGGTAAAGCTTCAATTTGCATAACACATGTACAGATTAAAAACTTTTTCTTTTTTTTTAAAAAGATTAGTGAGCACTAATTGGGCTGCACACAGATTTTAAATGTAGCCGGCATCAACTTTCACAAATGTTTCTCACTGATAACTGCAGATTATTTCACAACTTCCAAAGTCCTCTCCTATGGCCACGCGTGTGTCGCAAGTGTGACACCAAATTAACAGGGGAGATAATGACCTCATGTTGCAGGTTGTAACTTGCCCCAGTTGTCCCAACAGGCAACAACAGCAGTAGAACATGGGTATAAATTTAGCATGTGCTTCAGCGATGGAGTGACATAAACAGGCTGTGGTTTGTTGGATAGAGATCTAATATGGTGCGCGGACGATCTCCAAACTTTGGTGGGCGCTTGCAAGCTAGCGCAGTTTTCTGCTGACATGTTCATTAACACGACGCAAGAAATGTTTGAAGACATTTTGGAGTGAGTTTAACAATATGAATGCTTTTAAAATTGATATTTAGAGGAACAAAAATCTGTGTTTTAGGATTTTTAGGGATCTGATCTGTTTGCTTTGCACATAAATGAAGGATTATTGCCTTAAAGCTAGGAATCCTACACTGCTATTGTAGCGTACTGGTGTGAACATCCTCAAATGAATGCTGAAACTCACCACTCTTAAGTCACTCTTACATTTTAAAGGCAGAATGCTGGAGTCAGTCAAAAAAAATATGTTAATAAAACACAGTATATGATCATAAATGCCATTAAAAAAGAAACGTCTTTATATATGATCAGTTACTTCTGCAAATCCTTGTCTTACCTGTAAAGTGTAAAATAAGTCTTCCATCAAATGGTGAAAGCTGAGGGAGAACACTTCTCCCAGGAGGGCTCATTAAATCTGATTTTACTTTTGTTAAATCAGAATAAAGAAGAAAGACTTTTCTATGTATCATTTCAGATGTGCCTCAGATTGGAGTTAGAATAATATGTCCCCACCAGTTGTGCATCATTTGGGGTCTGACTGAATATCGTAACTGTAGTGAGATTATTATATCACTCCTGCAGAGGAGCGAGCACATCAGCCAGCCAGTGCACTGATCATTCAGTTAGAAGGGCCAATCCCCATGTGGTCTTGTTAGGGACGTGATGTTTGCTCGCTGAGAGATTTCAGATAATAGACGTCAGTATGACAACATGTTTTTTGTTGTCCTCCTTCTTTGTGCTTCACCTGCAACACCTGCAGGTTCAAGTATTTAAGAAGACAGTTTTCCAATGTGCAGAGGTGGGAAGTAATGAAGTACAAATACTTTGTTACTGTACAGGTATCTGTACTTCACTTATTTATTTTTCTTACAACTTTTTACTTTTACTCCCTAAATTTTCACACCTTTGTACATTTTCAAAACAAGCTCATTACTTTATGTTTAACACATTTGAGAGAAGTTATTATTTCATGTCACTGATCTGAGCCTAAATGGAGGGAACAATAACACATAAAAGACAGCACTATTTGGTGTATCCTCCATCACTGGGGCTTATAGCATACGAAGAGATGAAAGAAGCAAAGCCATATAATTTATGTATCATTTATAGCGCTGTACTCAGGGGTTAAAGTGGGTCAGAATGAGTGCGGATGTTTGTGAGTTGTGGTCACGGTACTTCAGCATCTAGCTAGCGCTACTGAAGAGGATAAAGGGAGTAAAGTTTTCTAAGTGGTAGGTCATTTCAAATGCAACTCTTCTAAAAGCTCAACAAATATCAGCAAACACACAAACTGCTTGTGTGCAGTTTCTCACACAGTGTGTCTGCTACTGTAGCTAAAGGTACAGCTGCTTTATTTCCCAGGGAGAGAAAAGAATGAGAGATAACTTCACTCGGAGATGGAGAAAGATGTAAGAAAGAGGAAGGAGAGAGGTTAGATTTAAAGGTGAGGACTGCTCTGTGACATTTAAAGTTTACATTTTTAAAATCAGATATTGGATCTGTATATGATATGAAGTTGTGTTTTTCCATACTGTGAAACTCCTGCAAAACAAACTGAGGTACACCAACTTTGTGTTATTCAAAGGCTGCATGAAAATAGTGCAGTTTAGTGCAGGTCGGCTTATCATACTGTGGTGAATTTACAGCAAAGCTCTGTGTTGGACTGGTGCACAGTCGCTGCGGTGTTCTTGGTCAGAGTTAGGTTACATAAAGTGTAGCAGAGATGCATTTGAATTTAAGCTGATGATGCTGAGATTCGTTCACTGAATTCAACCTTTATATGACCTGTATGCAGTCTAGTATAAAGACAGTATAAGCAGTATACTGTCAGTGTAGGGAATGGAAATCAGGCAGGATAGCTTGTGAAAGTCAGTTGTTGAAGTCAGTTCATTCACAAAGAACAGTAAACATCAGAGCAGCAGCAGCAGCAGCAGCACATGTCAGCTGATCACAGCCTGTACACAAAGAAAATCTACTGGAGTTCACAAAAGAAAGTTGTGCTTCTTTTCCCCACAGTGAGCAACTACAACCGATCTTAGGGTTCCCCACCTGCCGAATCCCACTGTAACCCCTGATTACACTCATTTTTGTGTTTAGGTATTTACTTATAAGGTATTTTGTATATATTCATTTTGTTTTCTTTGTTCTTTTTAGACATACTTTAAGAAGATTATAGCGTTTACTTTGATTACACAAACATTATGTCAGAGGCAGCTCGTTCTCTTTCTCTCGAAAATACTTTCTTTAAAGTCGTAACACATTTTGCGGTCAACTTGAAAGAAAGGCAGGTGTGAAATGTAAAAGCGAGGTCATGGGTCAAATGTGACATGATATTTGGATGCAAACTATAATGTGATATTTAGAATGCCTATATATCATTCCCCATATGCCTATATGTTATCAATACAAACAATGGCAGTAAGAAACATAGCTTTAAATAGCTCTATGTAGCTTTATTATCACTTTGACCTTTAGATCAAGCCATTGACCTTGAAGGTCAAAAGTCAAATGTGAAAAATTTACAGTACTTTCTATATGTTTGACAACTTAAACCACACCTGTAAGAATCATAGGTTCTAAATTATAAGGCTTTTTTGTTCTCCCTCTCTTTGCTTCACCTGACATGAACAGTGTTTTGACAGTTTACACTGTCTCAGTTACAAAAAACACTACAGGTTTGATACCAAAACTTATCTATGCGGTGTTCTTGCAGTATTGCTAATACATGGTGTGGTGATCTGCAGTTAGTAATGGTTTTTTCTTTGAATTCAGCCCACGTCCATACCAACCTTTCAGCCATCTTTCCCTCTTCTTTTAAATGCACCAATCCAGCAAAACCTTATGACCTGCCTAATATTGTGTTGGACCCCCTTTTGCTGCCAAAACAGCCCTGACCCATCGAGGCATGAACTTCACTAGACCCCTGAAGGTGTTGGTGTATGGTATTGGCAAAAGGAAAAGTGGGAGCCTACAACCGGAGAAGAGGGCCAAAAGCATCTCAGTGTAAGCTCAGTGCCTATTCCTGTCTCCATGGGTACTCCACAGCTTTGCAAAAATAGCAGGTTGGTATCAGCACCAGGAGCAAATTGGAAGGTATGAAGTGGGCATGGGCTGAACATTGATTTAAAGAGAAACCATTAATGGTGGATCACCCAGTGGTTCAGTATTTCTGTATTGTTAAATTATCACTCCAGATGAAGTCAAACAAAATGAAATATTCATCTACTGTTTTTATGAAAGAAAGGAGTGGTCCACGTGCCTTTGTTCACAGTAAAATTGTGCATCACTCACCTGATTATGATTAAGTTTTGTTCATTTCTGGGGTCGAACTACCATAAACAGATACACATACAAATTTATTAGATCACCTCATTAGACTTCCTGCAATAAACAAATAAAAAAAGAAAGAAAAAAGAGGAAAACACAAATCTGTCAAAATCTCGTTTAAAGCTAAAAGTGACTGAATTCACATTTTCATACCCAAAGTTAACCTTTGACACTGGACTCCAAGTCTGGAGAAGTCAGAAATTAGTCAAACATTCAGCCACTAAAACTATTTTTTTTTTCAGGAATGCAAGTAAGTAACTGTATTTTAGCCTTTGAACTTTCATGGGTAACAGCGGTACTTACAGCATTTTGATTAGAGCTTGTGCATCTCGGTGGATTAACCGCTACAGAAACACAAAAATTATTTTGGTAATTACCAATACTGTTAATTTAGGGCAGCTGTGGCATAAACCTTACATTGGGTGGTGGTCTAATAAATTTGTTAAGCATGGTAACTTTCTTCAATTAATTAATAAATGTGGAGTAATAGTGAAAAGTCATCATTACCATTTCCTAGACCCCAGCGTGTTGTATTTAAAACATTTGTTTTGTCTTACCTGCAGTCATAGTGACCTTTATGAAAATATAAGACAAAGAAAAAACAGTTGAAACTTCACAAATTACATTAAGATCTGTTTGAAACTGCATTAAAGCAACTAATCAATAAAAAATGATAAAATTTCTAACAGATAAATTCACTAACAGTAATTGAAGATTGCATTCTCTTAACACATATTGATCTTGTTCTAAGTTAAGTCACTGGGATTTATCATCTCAACTTTTAGTGGTTTGTCAGCTGTGACAGTAAACTATAGATTGCATGTCATTATTTTTGAGGTGCTCTTATGCCAAATTTTAAATGATGGCCAACACGCTGGTATAATATAAAGAACTAAACTCTATTTTCACAACCTAAGCAGTACTCTAACAAAACATGATGGAAAGGAGCCTTCGAAAGTGTTGACAGAACAATAAGTGATGTATTTATCCTCAAATATGAAAGGATCTAGTGCATTGTTTGTGCAGGCTTTCGATTTGAAGGAGTGTGCTTATTGAGATAAAGATGTCTGTCAGCTCGAACAAACCTCAAGTTGCAGTTATCTCCTACAACATCTTAAATCTGCTACTGTCTTTGCTCTCCTCTCGATGCTCCTCTCCAGTCAACATTTTCTGTGGTTTTTATCCTGCACTCCCCTTTCCAATCCGTTCTCCTTCTTATTTTCCTACATCAGCACCTTTCCCTCTTTTCTCTTTGTTTCCCTCACTGACTCTGTTCCTGAGTAAGCCTTTTCAGCTCCCGTGAGACTGTGTGAAATTAGCTCCTGGCTGCTGGGAGTTGTAGAGCTGTTTTGTGTGAGATGGTGGGGGTGTCAGTGAGCAGTCCTGGTATTCTTTACTGCTAACTTTGATCAGACATAAAGCACACTGCTGTTTCTCTGCTGTGTTCTGATGTAAAAGCATAGGAGTGTAATAGCTGTCCAAAGTACTGTCCTGCTTACAGCCCATTTTCTTTACCTTAAGCAGCAGCAGTGCTGTTTTATTAAAAAAAAAAATGCTGCCATTACATTGGAGGAAATATTTGATCCCCTGCTGAATTTGTAAGTTTGCTCACTTAAAAATAAATGAACAGTCTCTAATTTTTATGGTAGTTTCATTTTAATGGTGAGAGACAGAATATCAACCAAAAATCCAGAAGAAACACATCATGTGGCCTTGAAGTGATCCTTGTTGTGATTTGGCATCCTATAAATAAAATTGAATTGAATTGAATATAACAGTTATAAATGGCCCTTGTGGACTCCGCAAAATTTCATTCCATTACGGCATAGTGTGTTATCAGTAGTGTGTTATCAGTAATGTTCTGGGTGACTGTGGTCGCAACTGCCTTCAGATCATTAACAAGCTCCTCCCGTGTAGTTTTGGGCTGATCCACCACCTTTCTCATGATCATATTCAACCCTTGAGGGCTCCGGACCGAGGGGAATTGATAATCATTTTATATTTCTTCCATTTCTGAATAATCACAACAACAGTTGTCACCTTCTCACCAAGCTTCTTGCTGATGGTCTTGTAGCGCATTCCAGCTTTGTCCCTGACATCCTTTGGCAGCTCTTTGGTCTTGCCCAAAGAGCTGCCAAAGGATGTCAGGAACCCTCGGAATGGGAGAAATTGATTATGTGCTTTATACACATAATGAGTTGAGATTAGAAGTATCTGTATATAATTGGATTGATTGATTGTAATCTGTGTGCTACATGTGCACATAGCCAGTCTGTGAGGGTCAGAATTCCAGCTGAGTTGTAGGGGATCGAATACTTTTCCTCAGTGATGATCACTTTATAACTTTTATGTAATGTGGGGCTGTTTTGGATTTTTGGTCTCTAGCCATTAAAATTAAACTACCATAAAAAATAGAGACTGTTCATTTCTTTGTAAGTGAGCAAACTTACAATTATACAGTTTGGACACACTTATCTATTCATATGAGTCCAAACTTTTGACTGGTACTGCATATATATTATTACAATTATAGATGTAATACAATAATTGTTTCCCCCACTGTATTTGTCCATCGGCACATATGAAGACTCACGGTAGTGTGTCTTACTGTGGGTCAGTCCTTTATTTTGGCGCTGCGCAGTGTTGCTTCATGTACAGGATGCACCCAGTGGTGACAAATATGATGACTATGGTATTATGGTGATAAATATGATACTCTTGCACAAAATGTTTTATGGTGCAGCTTTTATTGGGATGATGCTTGCTGGAACACACCAAACCAGCTAGTAATACTTAAATAAAACACACAAATAAAGCCTGTTTTGTCGAGTACATTTTCTTTTTATTGTTGCTATAGTCATAAAAGGCTTAGTTATAGTAGCTGATCTTTGAATCTTGAACTAAAATATTGTGTCATTTTGGGCTTTGTAAAATTAATTTTGCAAACCAAAGAACTTATGCATTGAGGGAACTGAATAATTAAACAGGGAAACTAGCTGATTGTTTAATGGAAGTACCGGGTGTTGTCCTGAATTATCAGATTCAGCATTAACAACAAGATTTTAGTTCATGCCTAAAAAATAAAACCATAACCTTTGTACTTGGACCATTGAAGTGGAAACTGTATAGTATTACTAACTGGTATTTAATTGTGCCTATCCAGTTTTTACTGTAAAATAATTTGGCTGACCTCCAGGTTTTCTATTCACATACAGCAAACTTCAAAACATTGTGGGAATTTGTCTGAGGCCGCGTGTGGATGCTTTATCTGCATGTAGGCTATTTGACTTGCGTTTAGTCTGGCAAAGCCTCAGAGATAGGTGAGTATCAGCACAAAGACATACACATAAACAGTCACGTGCAGTAAGATGTAAGAGCTCCTTCCCATGGGCTTCTTTTGAACTTCCTACTGGTGTTTACTCTGTGAGCACACCGTATAAAACCATATAAAAGACAGCAAGTGTCACAATGAAGGCAAATGAGGGAAAGAGGGGAAGTAGAAGAAGAGTACAGTGCTCCTCTGACTGTTTCAGTACAGCTCTGACATCTTCAGGGAGGAGCAAGCTCTGCAAACTTACAGAGTAGAACTGAGGAAGAAGAGAAAAGGATTAAACAGAGCAGAGTAATGCACTTGGAGTAAAGAAAGGGCATTTATCTCTCCGTCCTCCTCAGCTCTTCCCTTGTTTCCCCAGTGGAACAGACAGATAAGAGGGTTTGTGTATGATTGGCTTAACACTTGGCCCTTTGCCACTGCTGCGCTATCGCTGTGGGATACCAGCAGGAGCTCAGGGATTCTGTCAGATGGGATGGTGTTTAAAAAAGATTGGATAGTTTTGTACAGCAAGTTAGCTGACTGAATTTGAATCAGTGTATTTGAATGCTGTGCGTGAACTTGAGCTGGAACATGAACTGCCCAAAACACACAGATGTAAGCCTGCTAGCTTGGTCCCTTTCACTCTCTCTTTTGCATAATTTCCTCGACTTTTCATACATTTTCGCTGTGAGACCGAATAGATCTCCCTTTATGGCACTAGCTCTCTTTGAGAGTGAAAAACAGGGATGCCGTATCACTTTATTATGACTGCTGTAAACTTTTGAATCTTTTACTCTGGAACCTTTTTGCAGCCCATCAATGCAAATCTATGGAGTCAGTTACTGTCACTGTGCCTTTTTATTACAACAGGCTCCCGCTAATGCGACAAATTGAAGATCTACTCAAAACCAAAAACGAGCGAGCCTGCTCGGCTGCCTTTTTGTTCTCTTTCTGTGAATTCTGCTGTTCCTTCCAAATATCACTGTGCCACTTTCACATAAATTATTCAGCTCGGGGTATTTAGATGTGGTGGAGACAACCCTTCCAGAACACAACAGAAGCAGGTGGGCTATTAAAAGCTTACAATTTTATATATCATTGCACTACATATCCAGCGCAATGGTGATAGGCAGCAGCTGGGAGTTGAAGTAGAAACACTGAAAAATTAAACAGAAATGATCACAGCAAGGTGTTAAGAGAATTTCATCCAGGAGCAAAAGAAAATGCAGCTACAGCTTTGTTTTTCACACCAAGGAGAGGTTATGGAAGCATGGAAGACCACAGTAATGGAGGTAATTCAATTCAATTCAGCTTTATTTATATAGCACCAGATCACAACAAGGTGTTTTAATTTAATTCATCATCATCATCATCATCATCATCATCATCATCATTATCTAGCTTATTGTTGTATGCTCATTAAAAAAATGTCAAAGGATCACACAAGTTAGGCACCGATTGCAATTTTCTTGGCCAGTTCAGTTTTTTAAAGCCTGGCTTGCCAATTTAGTTTTTTTGGGCACTTCAGTTTTTCCTTCTCTTTGTCAGCACTTTATTTAAGAGCTTACACAATCTTTAATGGAAAATTAACCAGCCAGTCGATCTGCGCACCTCTGACCCTCTAATGCGTGTCTGTTACCTGTTTCCTGGGAAAATGAAGGACAGCAGACCTGTAGCGGTGTCAAGCAAATTTACTAACATGCTGTCTAATTTATTATTTATTGAACTGGGTCCACCGGCTTGTATCTCCCCCAGACTTAAATCTGTGTTGACCTCGATATGCCTGTGGTTCACATGCTGGCTGTTCTGACAGGCAAAAGTGACTTGGAAACAGTTCATGACATGACACTTAGCTGTGGAGAAAATGTCTCAATCACAAACTAAGTCATTTAGACTTTGTTTTTTTTTTCTTTGCCAGTTTCCTTCTGACTTTGCCTTGGTCTCATTCTGCTCTGTCACTGTGTTTAACACAAAACTCAGACTCAGCTTTTTCCCTTTTATCCGTGTCACGTTCTGACTCTGTCAGTTCTTTGGGCGGTCGCCTGCTCATCCTTTTACAAACTTAGTGATGGAAATACCCGCTTTTCTTCACAAAGCTTTAAAAGTTTAATCGACACAAGTAGAGATGATTGAAATCTAAATCTAATTTTAAAAAAGGCACCAGAGTTCTCCAGCTGAAGTGTTACGTTACATTCCTTCCATTCAGTCTTTTCCGGTGTTAAAACAGGCGTTCTTCATGGGGAGCTTTGCAGACATAGCATGAAAATGTCTCATTTCCACCAGTTAGTGTACCAGTGAGCCAGTAAAGTGAGACAGTATTCAAAATACTGAGTCCACCGGAACTACAGTGCGAAGATCACATAAATGAAATATGATAACTAGGGGTAAACAATAGTATTAATCACTGTGGGGAAAGACTGCTGGAAAATGTGCACCGCTATCTCCATTTGTGAACAGTTATTCTCGGGGTTTCTCCCTGCCTTCGAGTGAGGCCTTCGGGCGCAGCTAAAACGGTTTCTGCTCTCTGATCAGGTTCAACAACATTTTGTACAAACTTGTTCTGTCAGAGAATGCAGTTACAGCCTTTAGCACATCCTCACATCAAACTTCTTTCAACTTTTTTGGCATCAAACAGGATGCCTTTTAGATTTATGAACGTGCACATTTATAAAATGATGCACTGTTTTTTTAACTTAAAGACTTTTGTTTCCAAGAGAATGGATGGATGGATGTCATTGTCAGTAATCCAGAGCGGCTCTTTTTCCCTCAACATTCATCCTTTCTGCCACTGTGCTCTGCGTTTGTCGCTCTGTTCCGGTTCGTCTCAGCAGGTGTATGCAAAGAGTGCTGTTCCAGAGGGCGCCATCATCAGTCTTCTTTGCCCTTTTTTCATTGTTACTTCAAAGTCTAGTTGTCCTCCTGTTCCTCCCAATCTACTTAGTGCTCAGTGCTTTTTTTTTTTTTGTTAAACGGACTCCTCTCTTTCCATTTCCCACCACTTCTGTCATAATTGAATCCTTTTCATGTTCAATATCCTGGAACTGAAAAAAGAAAATGTGGGGAAAAAATGTTGGGAAGCTAGTTGGGGGAAATTATTTGAGGAGGAGATAAATCTGGAGAGAAGATGGCAAGATATTTTGAATAACAGACGGCTCAGTGAGGTTTTCCTCTCATTAACGTGAAATGAAAGGACTTCGAGCCATATTGTTCAGTTTCTGGATCTGAAGGGGGTAGTGCTCAGCAGCAGAAAAAAGGAAGAAAAGAAAGAAAAAACACAAGAGGAGAGAGGAAGACAGTTGATGAATGAGGGAAGTTGTAAAAATAGAAAGCCAAAGTGGAGAAAGGAAGCGGAGTAAGCAGAGAGAAAAGAAGTTGTTTGTCTCAGTTTAGAGGAGCTGGACTGGCTGTGAATGCACGTTATCAGTGCTCAGCCAGGTCTTACATAACTTTACAGGCTGGATAGAAATCATTGTTCTAATGATGAAGCCATGTTTATTTTAGTTGAGTTGTGCATGTGTGGGTACAAAAGAGGGAATGAGAGAGAAAGAGAGGCAGTAAAGTGTGAGCACCTTCCAGTAATCTAAAAGCAGGTGCAAAATGTTGCGTGTGCGTGTGCGTGCACACATGTGGGGTAGCCTGCCGCATCATCTTCTGAGCATCACATGTAATATTCAGTGTTATCCATGTGTTCATATGAATGAGATGCTGTCTGTCAATCTTAAGCCTGGAGACTCGAATACTGGATCGACTCCAGCGGACCTTCGCTACAGGAAAGCAAACGCCCCTCTCTGTTCTTCTGTTCTATTCTCTCTCTTTTTTGCTTCTCACTGTGTTGCCTTCTCACTCTCTGCTCCACACGCTTTCCTCTTGCCTGTCTGTCCATTTTTTCTCGTCATCTTTATTCTTTAGTCCTCGTCTGCTATTCTGTTTCCTCTTCTCCTTTCCTCCTGCGAGGCATTTCATAATTGCCTTCATATTTTCTCTTCTTGCATGTGCTTTAAATCCTCAGGCAGCCCAATACATCTTTTTTTTTCCCCTCTTCCCGTGATTATGACTTCACTTTCTCGCACAGTCCATTTCATAGCTCCAGTACAGAAAAATCCAGGTTGAATGCACATGCAAACAAGAGTTTTCACTTGTGGATGCTGCCATTGCTTGTTAAGAATAAACAGTTTAACTGGTTTTGTCCAAAAATTTGAAAAGCCATGCAATATGCTGCATAACATGCTGAAATTTATCCATTAATTTTCCTCTGCTTCTCCAATTAAGGGTTGTGGAGGAGAGCTGGAATCCCTCCCAACTCTCATAGGGCAAGAGGCAGGGTACACCCTGGACAGGTTGCCAATCTGTCACAGGGATAACGCATCGAGAGAGGCAACCATTCACGCTTATGGTCAATTTAGAATCACCAATTAACCTAACCCCATGTGTGTCTTTAGACTATGGGAGGAAAGCCAGAGTACCTGGAAAGAACCCACATAGAAAGGCCACAGGCTGGATTCAAACCGAGGACCTTCTTGCTGTGACGACAGTGCTAATCACAGCACCACCCTGATGAAATTTAGATCTATTGTAAGGTTAAACCAGAATCAAAATTTTATTTATTAGGTCAGTCTCTTTTTGATTAATCTCATTAAATTCTCACATTTGCATTTTGAACAGAACACTAACAGTGGTGCAACTAGCACACAGTCTCTTACTAGGTGGCCCAAAAAGATGCAGAAGTTAGCATAGTTTGGAGGATGAACAAAGGCGTTAACGTTATTTTCACATAAAATGCTGGTCATAACATTAATAGTACAGATTTAACTCAAAGTCAGTATTTAGTACTTAGAAAATAGAGCCCGATGGCTGATATCTGTATTTGTCTTAAAAATCCTGTATTGTAGGGCTCTGTTCAAAAACATATAATTCAAGTAGATGTGAGTTACAGCTAATTAGTTTTCATATTAAATCATCACTGTTGTGATAATGACCCAAAAGGCTTCATAAGCCCTTATAATCATTTTACCTTCAGTCTTATGGCTTTAGCTGCTCTTGGGGCTCTGTAAATTGCTAATGGAAGGTCGTGTTAACATTTTAAGTGTTGAGATTAGATTTTATTTTATTTTATTTTTTTTTTGGTTCATTTGTTTTGGTGATGTTTTTGCATAATTTGTAGAGTGACTTTAAAATGTTAAATAATTACATCTATAACCAGAACTATTTGTCCTTCTAATAACTGCAACATTTCTTTCTGTGAATGGGCTCATCAGTTGCACAATTTCTCACTCTAAATGGGCGTGTTGCTTTTCCCAGTGGGTGCATGCGGTATCTAAAATACTGGTAAAGCAAAGCCATCGGCCCTATTCAGCATTCCTCACTTCTACAGGGGCTCAACAGTACAGTAATCTGACGCAGTGTATCTCTGAAATCCACTCACTGCTCTGTGCTATCTGTTCACAAAGCTCATATATCAGCTTCACAAGGCGCTGATCAGATCCCAGATCAGTCCTTGTCTATAAGTAGAATGTAGCCTAAGGAAAAGAGCAGAGGCTTGGTGGAGAGGGAAGGAAGATGGGGGGGAGGGGGGAGAATTAGAGACTATAGGGAAAAAGATGAGGGTGGAAGGAATTCGGCAAGGTTCCAGAGCCATGAATAAAATGCATAAAGTACACACTAAATTTTTAATGCTGTTTAGTTTCCACTGAGAGGCCAGATTTGCATCCTCATCCCCTGATTATGACATCTTCAGTCAGCACTCCAGGCTTGGCTTTGCCCATTTTAATGTTAATGTGAGTGTTTGCACAAATTCACTATTACCCACTTGTGAGTATAGGCATACACACACACACACACGCACACTCTTTCAGAGAAGGTTATTTCTGCTGAGAGAAGCTAATCGGGCTGAATCCATTCCCGCTTTGGTTCCTCTGTGAATTGATTTGGTTCCTTCTGTCCCTTTTCTTGTCACAGACTTCCTAAGGGATCTCATATCTGATGATATCAGGCACATCACATTAAAGTGAGAAAAAGAAAATGAGCTGACCTGGTGAAGTCCTACTAGACTGGCTGCGAGGTCATCATAAAAATGAAAGTCTCTTTCAGATCTTCCTCAAAAGCAAAACAAAAGCACTTATTTGTTTATATGGCTTTAAAGGTTCATGCTTACAATGACAGCGTACAGGCATTTCATAAATGGCCCACCAAAGGATTCAGTCTGGCTCACTGGATGATCTTTCACAGTGTAACAAATGGGGGGGGGGGGGGGGGGTTGTTTTTTTTAATACACCAGGGGCTATTGTGTTTCAGGTTGTTGAGACTGGATTGTATCTTCATATACACTGAAAAAGTATTTGCTCCCTTCCTGGTTTCTTAGTTTGTTACATATTTGTCACACTTGCATATTTCTGATCATCAACATTTTTTTAATATTAGATAAGGATAACCCAAATAAATACAAAATGCAGTTTTTAAATTACGATTTCATTTATTAAGGGGAAAAAAGCAATCCAAACCTACCTGGTCCTCTGTGAAGAAGTAATTGAATTAGCTGTGATTAACCACATTTTTTGGAAAGCTGAGTTCAATTTCACTAGCCACGCCCAGGCCTACCACAATTAGTCTAAGAGCACATCGACAACTCATCCAGGAGGTCACAAAAGAACCCAGAACAACATCTAAGCTGCACTAAGCTGCTTCGCTGCTTTAGGATCTGAACAATTTGTCGTAACTGATGGAACCATGAATTCTGCTCTTTACCAGAAAATCCTGAAGGAGACTGTCCGGCCATCAGTTCATGCCCTGAAACTCAAGCAAACTTGGTTTATGCAGCAGGACAATGATCCAAAATACAGCTGTAAGTCCACCTCTGAATGGCTCAGAAAGAACAAAATGAAGGTTTTGGACTGACCTAGTTAAAGTCTGGACTTAATTGAGATGGTTTGGCATGACAAACAGGTGGAAAACCCTCCAGTGTGGCTCAATTAAAACAATAGACTCATTGCTAGTCATTGGAAACGCTTGATTGCAGTTCTGCTGTCAAGAGTGGCATAACTAGTTATTAGGTTTAGGGGCCAATTACTTTTTTCACATAAATCCAGGTAGGTTTGGATAACTTTTTTCCCTTAATAAATTAAATCATCATTTAATAAAAACTACATTTGTATATACTCTGGTTAGCTTTATCAAGCTTTTTGGTACTGGAGGCTTTCTGGTTTCTGTTTGTAGTCTGCTTGTAGTTCAGGTTCAATTGACCGATCATATTTATGCAGACTTTGCCTAAAAGTAGCTTAAAAGATGGATTGCAGTAATGCAGTTTCATTGAATATGAAAGTTAAAAAATGGTGTTATAGGTCACTATGCAATAGCTATACTCAGCCGGCCTATACAGATCAAATCGGGCTGCATGCAGCCCATGACTGTAAATGAGTTTGACACCTCTGGTGTAGAATAAACAATTGGGGGTACTGCGGCACTAAAAACTAAATCTGCAGCCCATTGTGACTTCATGATTGTACAATAACCAATGTAATAGAAATGACATTGACAAAGAAACTTCGTTTATTGTGGATTGTTTGGCAGATACACTTAATAACGTGAAAATCTGATACAAATCTGGTGTCACGTTGGTGAAACAACTCTATATAAGCATGTTTACCATCACATTGCCAAGGGTCCGGTGGGGTGAACTTCCAGGGGAATTTCCTTTGCTTCCAATATCCTGTAGAGAGAGAGACTGCTTAAACTGCAGTTCTGCAGGAAATGTGCAGTTTCTGACAAACATCTCAGTGTTTACATGACACTTTGGTTTCTCAATAATCCAGTTAGTACATTCAAAATGAGAAACTAGGATGAGATCCTTCAGTTCCTGAAACCAGCATATTGTTTACAAGTTAACAACATTGATCACTGGCTAATAATTAATGATTGTAATAAAACTTAAACTTAAGAAAAAAAACTTATTTCTGACTCAAAATCCGACTTAGAGATGGAGCTCAGAACGAGCACCGCACAGTCAAGTAACCTTAAGCATATGTATTGTATGCAGTATGCTAATTTGTTGTTTTCAGTATATCCAATGCATTGCCTCACTGGTGTGATGCCCCTTGTCTTCCCCTGGGAAGGCTGTTTAAACACTGCTGCTAAATTTTAATGTATCCTTTAGCTGCTAAGCAGCAATGTTTAATAAAACTACTCACCGCAACTCGAAGGTGTTTGCACGCAGGCATGTAGTCAGTTAACTATAATTAAAACAGAGGCGGTAAATAAACTGCAGCATGAACAGGTGTATAATAAAAGAATCCCATTTTCAGTGGCAGCTGCTATGCTACATTTTTAAATTGATTTTTAATTGAACGCCACGAAATAAGAATTAAGCAGATCCTTTATTTTATTTTATTTATTTATTTATTTTATTTATTTATTTATTTTTTTTGTGATGCTCCTGCAATGTTCACAAGTTTGGACGGACATGGTTAACAGAATTTTTTGTGACACTCACTACTGAAAGTTCCAGCATCACCTCCAACAAAGACGATATGATAATAACGACACAGTTTTATGTCCTTGTAATCACTTTAAAGGGTTTGAATGACATTGGGGCAGTGTCGCAGCGAGCTAAACAGCCAGTTAATGCTTTTGAGATGAGCACAATAAAATATTAATGGGGGTCTTGGGCAAGGAAAGGTCATCCCTGTGACTAAAGCTGAATAATAAGAGAGCTAGTAGCAACAATGTGAACCTGGAGTAACACCAACCAGAAAACAGTGGAGGCTCTTCTCGGGCTTTGCTGGATACAGTCAGAGCTGTTATCTGATGCGAAAACCTGACACTATTTCTCTTTTTTTTAAGTTGCAGGTAAAAATTAATTCAGACAAGCTGTAGATGGTACAGAAATCCACAAGGAAACAAATATACTGATTCCACAATAGCTTCAAAAATACCAACGCTACAGTGATACGGACGGGAAATAACAGAAGATCTTGAAGGGACTGTAATCCATCATGGTTAGTTAGTCATAAAGAGCTACTGTGGGTTTTGTGCATAAGTATAAGAAAAGTAAACACTGTGACTTTAGCTAGACTTAGAATATAATACATAGGCAGATAGCAGCAACATTCAAATGAAGTACATTTTGATGTTTTCAGACAACTTTAGGTGATCTTCGGGGAAAGAAGGAATCTACAAATAAACTTTTCTTTTTTCAACTTTTTTTATTCCATCTGAATTAAAGTTATTTACTTACTTACACTCTACAGTCTATGATTGAATCGAGCTGTCAATATTGGTCTGACCATCTGTTTCCGTGCGTTAAAATATGTCCAGCAAGATGTCCAGCTGGGGAGAAACATTGTAAAAGTGGATTCTGCTTATGATAAAACTAGTGAGTCAACAGCATTGCTAACACGGGCTGCCAGCAAAACATAAAAGCAGTCATCGTTTGACCATAATACATTATTTTGCTGCCCAGCAACTGCTGTTAGTCAGAGAGCAGTTTGGGCACCGATCCTTATGTCTAGAGTCTGTCTCATATGTTTTTAGCCGTCCAGAAGTCTCAATCCACTCGAAAAGGTTGTTAAAAGAATCAGAAGAATGGCGACCAGTTCCCCATCTCCTTCTGTGTGGTTAATCCTAGCCGGAGGAGGCCAAATTGTGTTTAGTGAATGAAAAAAAAAGTATAGAAAGGCCCAACCTTGGTGTGCTAGCCTTTGGGTTGGTTAGTTGATCAGCTCACTTACCGCTCTTGCTTCCTCTTCACCCAGTGCTTGCTACTCTAATCTCCTGCAGCAGGATCTTATATCCACGCTCAGCATAGTTGGCAACACATCTTTTCCCAGGAGCTTGAACCCATTTACCCAAGTTACATAGTGCCAGAACAGGCAGGCATGGCTTCCATAGAGATGACATTTAGCCCATTAAAAGTCAGTGTGCCATCATGATGATTATGAAGCTGTTATTTTGTACAGTAAAATGGTTACATGTTATTGCTTTGATTACCCTGAGGTTTACGAATTCCACTACATTTCAAAGCTGCTGCTGCTGTTGTCGCTTTAGCTGTTTTTTCCTGTCAGGTTGGGATTTAGCTGCTGCATCAATTAGTTAATGGACATTTTTCATTTACAGATTAGACACAGATTATAACAGTAAACCTTTTGTTTAGTCGTCTGTCCCTGACAGTTTTACATGCCCTCCTTTTATCTTTTTACTCATTTGACTTTTTTTTTTTTACATGGTTAAAAAATAACAAACAGTAAAATAATTTGACGCCTTCTTCTGTGCAACCTGTGTGCCTCTCCCTCCCTCCCTCTCCTTCTTCTCTCTTTTCCTTTATGCTGTGCTGCTACTCTGCGTGTACAATTTGGCCTCAATGTGTTTCAAATTACATGCCACATCAAATAAGGCTATCTCATAATGCTGCGAGCGCAAGTGCAAGTGTGTGTACGTGTGGGTCCTTGGGTATTCCACCACCTTCAGATTCGTATTAAATGAAAGTCTAGAGTTCAACTCAGTATTCAGAATGAGTAATATAGGGTTGTAATACATCTGATAGACATAGCATACTGTGCCATTATCACTGACCTTTCTTTCTTTTCTTCTCCCTCCCCTCTGCTCCTTTCTGTCCTCTGCAATCATCTAAAGGAAGCAGAGGTAAGTATAGTCATTGTTTTTGTAACTTCATAGTATTGTGAAACCTACTGCAGCACTTTCCTAGAAGGTTTTAATGTACTTACAAACTGCTGAATAGGTGTTGCTGATTTAATTGCACAGCAGGTCAGGTAGCTAGTCAGGCATAGCATGGTATAGTTCAGCATATTAAAATTTAGCTTTTGTGCTTGTGCCGGTTTCACACTCTCAAGCAAGTTTACTATTCTCTCCTAAGTTTAAAAAAAAATGAAGTAAACTAAATTTGAATTGGCTTCTCTGGAAGCATTCATCTGTGTCATAGTGATGGAAAATAAATCAGTTTGCCCAGTGGGATGCGTGGACAGGGTATACACATGCTGTATACTCATTACATCCAAAAATGAAGAATATTTTTGTCCAGTTTGCTTCCGGAGCATTATGGAGGCTGGGTATAGATTCTGGATTATATGGGCCATCTGTGTTCATCCCATAATGTTGGATAAGGTTGAGGGTAGGAGCGCTATGAAATAAAAACATGAAAAAGTACTAGTTAGTTTATTTAATAACATTATTTGTGAATAAAAATAGGATCCCAAAAGACTCTTAAGTATACACGTATGTAAGTGGATGTAATTTATTAGTATGAGTGCATGTTTGTGTATATAAATATACAGTATATGTTTTCTTTGTTTTGTTTTTTTTTATTGCAAATCTGAAAAAACTCTCTATGCATATCTGACTGAATGAGGAGAGACAGCATCTGTAATGTGGTTAGGAGTGTACCGCTATACAAGGCATGGGAAAGTTGCTCAACAGTGAAGACACTATTAATGCTGATACAGAGCAGGAGAGATGCACGTAAAATAAGAGGGAAAAAATGATGTGAGGACGTGAGTTTAGCAAGGCCCTAAGGGAGACGCTAATTAGGTTTCATCTCCTGATTTCAAACTTCTGTGTTGGCTCAAATGTTGCTGGTTGTCATTTATAGAACAAGGACCGTATGAGTGGGTCAACTGTCCATTTTCTCTGGACCGTTCCATATTACTGCCTAATTTAGTTCACTTTCTTTCATGCTCTGAACCTCTCTCTGTGTAACTCAGTGACTCAATAATAAAGGAGATAGAGATCCTGTTTTCAGACCCAGCAGGTTCACAAATGTCACTGACACAGGCTCACTTCCTGCTGACACACATATGGTTCACCGAGGGAAATAATTCAGGAGCCACTACACAACTCTGTGTGCATGTATGTGTGTGTATTAGTGGGTATATGTAATATTATTGTGTCTATTATTAAAGATAAAACCAAATCTGATAGCAGTTACATCACCTCACTGACATCGCCTTCTTTTTTTTTCTTTTGTTAGCACAATATAAACATTTCATAAATAGCACCAGTATACTCTTGTAGCTACGAGCACATATGAATGTGTAAATAACTGTCAACTACAGCTCCTCCTTTGGGTACCCACACATGTTTGAATAATAAAACACTGTTTACAGTAATCTAAAATGTTGGTAAATTTCAATTGTTGCCAAATACTGTAAATAACACACACACTTTTTAGTGTGCTTTAAGTCAAAGTCATATGCAGTCATAATTCAGCCCCTTTCAACTGTAAACGTTCAGGCAGGTTCACGCTAATTTACACTTCATGGATAATTTGATCGATACGTTTTAACCACTTCAGAAAACAGTAGTCTGCTGAAACATCTACTATACACACACAGACACACAAAACTCACACCACTTCTGCTTTCATCCGTATGTTAGACTATTCTTTGCTTTGAAGTGTTAACCACAGTTGTCACCTGTGTGATACGCATATGACACTAAACAAAGTTGTCATTCTTTTCACAGTGGGCCCATTACTTTAATTGCTCTACACAGCAGAAGATGTCACTAAGTAGGGAATCAGCTCTTAATGGAGTCAACGAATCAAATAGAATTTGGCTTAAAAAAATCCAAATCCATTCTCAACTTAGCTGAATGAAGCTAGTTATTATTTATTTTAATATTTTCAGTTGGATAAGGACTTGCTTTTATCTATGGAGTAAACCGTATTGGAACAAGGAAAAAAATGTGCTGTTCAAATATGGTTGTGAAAATCCCACCAGTGTTTAAATTCTTAGCCTCTGTTAAATATTGTGCTACTTTGCCTCCTCTTTAGAGCATGTAACCTTATTTACTCGCCAGTGTTTCTACTGCAGGCTTCTATTTACATTTGTGGCATATTTCTTTTTGATCCAAACAAGCTCATATCTCACATTATCTTTACATTTTCTATTGAAATCAAAACATGAGTATAAAAGAGCCAAAAAAGAGAAGAATGGAAACAGGATTTATCAGTAGTTACATTTTGTATTTGGCCTGTTCACTTTCTGTTCTTCAAAATAATCTAATGATGCGCTCCACATGGTTATTTTTTCTTAACCCAGTTTCCTGTGCTGTGTTTACACTCAGGATGACTACTTCAAAAGCTGGGCTCCTGCAAAGTCTCTCGATCAAGGTGAGTTTTGCTGTTTGTGTGTGACTGTGAACCTCTGGCTAAGTAGAGAATATTTCATTACTGCTGAGAGTACCAACCAAAATATTTTTTTTTATACAAGTAAATTATTGAAATTTGCCATTGAATATTTGACCTGATGCTATACCTTGTTTTATGTAATCACATGATTATTATCTGTATTATTATGATTATTATATGATCAAATAATCCCCTTGTAATCTAAGTAAGAAAATCAGAAAGTCTATACAAAGATTTGTCAAATTATGTCCAATGACAACAGATATCAAAAGCACATATTTCTCAAGTTAAAAATATTCTAGGGCGTATTTGTACTAAAATGCAGGTAATAGTATATTTGATTTTCTTGTAGCTCATAAACAGTCATCTGCAAAAGAGTTTTCACTGTACTAAGTTCACCCCATGGTTCAACACCTTTAGCAGCATATGAATGCATACCTTTAAAAACTAGCTACCAATAAATACCTTTAGCAGTAATAACTTGAAGCAGTCGTTTTCTGTATGACTTTATCAGTTTCTCTTGTTGTTGAAGAGGACTTTTGACCCACTCTTCTTTACAGGGTGGCTTCATTTTATTGAGGTTTGCAGGCATTGGCAGATTTCCTGGTGTGTTTAGGATCATTAGCTTCAGCTTTCAGATAGATGACCTCACATTTGACTCTAATACTTTGATATACAGAGGCATTAATGGTCAACCTAATGACTGCAAGGTACCCTGGTCCCGTGGCTCCAAAACAATCCAAAATCATCACCGCTCCACCACCGTGCTTTGCAGTTGGTATGCGGTGTTTATGCTGATATGTCGTGTTTGGTTTTTACCAAACGTGACACAATGTATTATGGCCAAGCATCTCCACTTTGGCCTCATCTGTTCAAAGGACACTGTTTCAGAAATCAATTATTTTAACTAATTAAATCAATCTCACTCATTCCTATCCATTTGCAAACTGTATTTAAAATGAGTAAAGATATAATACAGTAAGGTTATCTATGTGGCATGTTTTAATTTACATGTTTCATTAGCCTATTGATGTGTGTTGTGAAGCACTAAAAACAAAGTGAATCAGAATGAAAGACTTTCTTTTTTGTTTACAAATGAGCTAATTAACTGATCACAGACAGGAGCGTAACAGGGATCGGCGCAGGTGTGGCAAACAACACAGGTCAGACTAATCAAGCCAAAGCAGACAATTAACAAGGACACGAAATTACCAAAGGAGGTAAAACTGACATCAATAGACAAGAGCCAATTATTTAAAAAAAATCAGGAAATAACTTCAACCGAAACATAATCCAAAACCACAATGCTACAGTATACTGTATATAGGCAGTATATTAAATATCTTTACAAATCAGAAATTAAAACTGAATGTCATGAACACCTGGAACAAGTTCAAAACCAACAACTTCAAAAAGTTTTGAACCAATAACTTAATTTACTCTTTCATATCGCACCAGTGTTAAAATACTGATAAAACTTTACTGTGTGGCTTCCCTTTTAATGTTGACATTGCATTTACATATTGCATCTGTATTTTAATGGTACATTTTTCCAGTGAATATGTTAGAAGGTCTCCAAATGATCTAATTGCACTGTTGAGTGAGTTGCTGCCAAAAAGCAATAATCTCCCTTATGTAATACTCTTATTGTGCAGACAAAAATCCCTTTATGTGCACTCATCTTTCTTTTGTCCTCCAAAAGAAAGCCTCCATAATGTAATTCGGAAAATTTAAGGATGAAGGCGTCTAAAGTGGTGTCTAATTGTTAAAGTTATGGTAATTCTGCTGTTCTTTGTGTGCATGTGTTTGGCCCAATGTTGCTTCTTTTGCACTGTACGTGCTGCTTATGGACCAGTATGGAAATAATGCCAAGTCCACTTTATCACTCACACTCAAGTGTGTAATGTTCTTAGACCCCCAGTAACTCTTGACTAACCTCAGTTATTACAAACACTAACACACTTTCATTCACGCTCACAGTCTTGCCTTACTTACGTATGCACACACACACACACAAACTGAGGCAGTTTGTGGGGTTAATTGGACGGCAGTTTTTTGAACAGCACACCAGAAATCTTGCTACCACTGAGCTTGTTCTGTTCTGTGCTGGCTTGGTTTTGCATATGTAGCACAGTAACTGCAACTCTTCAGGGAAAGACTTGCTGAGCAGGTTTATCTGGGCCAGCTCCTCATGGATACCGAGCCTAATGAGAACAGCCTCGCCTCAGTGCATCAAATTCTGGTGTTACTCTAGTTTCTCAAAGATAAGTAAAAACAAAAGGTAAACAGAGCTTCATTCTCTGAACCAGGGACTGACTACATGCTATGTTATGGAAAAATGATCTGTGCCAAAATCTAGGAGGAGCAAGGCCGCATTTAGGTGCTAAAAGAAGTATATACAACATCGGTTCCACATTTCTTTCTATACAGTACCTGGAGGCGCTGGTTTGATTTAACCTCTCATAGGATCCAGTATTGATGTTGTCAGCTGTACATTGTTTATTTGCAACATCTTTCACCAAATTAGGCCAGAGACCAAACACAATAAACACAAGAGCGCTTCATTTGTCATCTCATTGGTGCTGACCGAGAATACCTAAAGAGCAAGAACACTCACTGCGCTGGCAAACAGCACATTCAGCAGCTGTGTGGTTAAGCATGCACATTCAGGCAAGATGTTACCTTTTACTTGCTAGCATTTGGTTCCTGGTGATTTCCACATTGGTTTTATTTCTTTTTTATATGTTAAGCCATTTATTTACACTTGACCAAGAGGAGCAAAAAGACAGAGATACAAAAACAAAGCCCAAGATGTCATTTTCCTTTAATTGTGATGAGTCAATAAAGCTCACTGAATAGATCATTCATGTCTTTCAACATTTTCACATCAAACTGCCCACTCCATGCATGCGAGTCATTGTGGTAGAACATAGCAATGTGACATCTGTGCATTTGTCTGGAGACTCATTCAGTGTAGCTGAAGCATAGGTCAAATTCATGCCAATTTAATACTGCACATATGGTTTTTTTTTGCCATATAATTTCTCCTGCAGCGCTGCACTTCAGCTGCAACATGACTGCTCCCCTGCTGCAGAGCTTAAAACAGCCTGCCCTTTCTGCGCTCCTTCAAACTGTACTCTGCAGTTACTCCCACATAAACAGCACAGCTGGGAGTAATGGATGGCTAAATGATTAGGCAGCAAATAAGTATGAGGAATCAATCTAACAATCTGGTCCTCTTTTGGGAACATTTTGTGTTATCGTGTGTCTGAATTTCTTCTTCAGTCAGTCCCGTTTTTACGCAGCTGATCTGCAGGAGTTTCATTCCTACCTGTAAACACCTTTAGACCCTGTCAGTGTAATGGATTTTGAACTATTCATGGTCTAAACAGTTAAACAAAACCGGCTCATCAACCATCTATCAGTTTTTTAATGGCTTTAAAATCAGTATCTTAATAAGTATTCGGAGCCATTTTGGTTTTACTTCAAACTTTAAATATAGAAGTTGTCTAAATCAAAAGTAGACATCTACACAAGACAATAAGAACACGTAGAAAAGGATTAAATCTTATATAATCTAATGTGTGGTCAGATTTCTAATGACACTGAAATGACGTGCAATCACAGCACTTGATTGGAGGTCAGTACAACAAAAACAATAGTGTGCACCTGCTAGTTTCAGTTTGACTAATGAATCACTGGTCGTCCTTGGAGACTAATCAGCAGCAGGAAGGTTGATTGGGGGAAAATCCAGTCCCTGATGAATCGCTCTGCAATTAATGTTCACCTCTGTAGCATGGGTAGCATGGGTGAAATTAGTGTTATCACAAATGGCTTGTTGGTAATGCTGAGTGATCACATTCACCGGTGGTGAATCTATTTTCCAGACATGTCTTTCCTTATGATGTCCAGCAGTTGAGTAGCTTGTTTTTGCAGTAAACACGTGTTTGAATTCAAATTACACCTGCTAATTTCAAAAAGCATCAAAGTCAGTAACAGGAATTATGAATTTTGCATGTAGTCCTGTTTACAGCTGGCTGTTTTTCTGTTTGGTGACAGTAGTTTTTTTTTTGTGTTTTTCTTTTATACAGTAATAGTATGGGGGGGGGG